>CAOKYR010000292.1:0-71856 GCA_948473455.1 Teleiodes luculella | reverse complement strand
ATCAAAACTGGCAAAAATTTCAAAGTCGACAAACTTGGCTAAAATCAACGAATTTTTTTAAAATATTCTATTCAGTAGCCTATTATGAACCTACGCAACAAAATAAAATAACAAAAAAATTCATTGAAAAAAAGTGCTACGAAAGTGCTACGAAGGTGCTACGAGACCGCCACGAAAACTCAAAAAATTTAAGGTTTCAAAAATCGATTAAAAGTGTATAGGATGATGAGGTCGTACTATTCGGATAGTTTCAAGTTATTTGTAGCGTCAAAACTGGCAAAAATTTCAAAGTCGACAAACATGGCTAAAATCAACGAATTTTTTTAAAATATTCTATTCAGTAGCCTATTATGAACCGCCGCAACAAAATAAAATAACAAAAAAAATTATTTGAAAAAAAGTGCTACGAAAGTGCTACGAAGGTGCTACGAAGCTGCTACGAAGTGCTACGAAACCGCTACGAAAACTCAAAAAATTTAAGGTTACAAAAATCGATAAAAAGTGTATAGGATGATGAGGCCGTACTATTCGGATATTTTCAAGTTATTTGTAGCGTCAAAACTGGCAAAAATTTCAAAGTCGACAAAAATGGCTAAAATCAACGAATTTTTTTAAAATATTCTATTCAGTAGCCTATTATGAACCGCCGCAACAAAATAAAATAACAAAATAATTCATTTGAAAAAAAGTGCTACGAAAGTGCTACGAAGGTGCTACGAAGCTGCTACGAAGTGCTACGAAACCGCTACGAAAACTCGAAAAATTTTAGGTTTCAAAAGTCGATAAAAAGTGTATAGGATGATGAGGCCGTACTATTCGGATAGTTTCAAGTTATTTGTAGCGTCAAAACTGGCAAAAATTTCAAAGTCGACAAACATGGCTAAAATCAACGAATTTTTTTAAAATATTCTATTCAGAAGCCTATTATAAACCGCCACAACAAAATAAAATTATAAAAAAAATATTAAAAAAAAAAGTGTTACGAAAGTGCTACGAAGTGCTACGAAACCGCTACGAAAACTCAAAAAATTTTAGGTTTCAAAAATCGATAAAAAGTGTATAGGATGATGAGGCCGTACTATTCGGATAGTTTCAAGTTATTTGTAGCGTCAAAACTGGCAAAAATTTCAAAGTCGACAAACATGGTTAAAATCAACGAATTTTTTTAAAATATTGTATTCAGTAGCCTATTATGAACCGCCGCAACAAAATGAAAAAAAAAATTCATTTGAAAAAAAGTGCTACGAAAGTGCTACGAAACCGCTACGAAAACTCAAATAATTTAAGGTTTCAAAAATCGATTAAAAGTATATAGCATGATGAGGTCGTACTATTCGGATAGTTTCAAGTTATTTGTAGCGTCAAAACTGGCAAAAATTTCAAAGTCAACAAACATGGCTAAAATCAACGAATTTTTATTTAATATTCTATTCAGTGGCCTATTATTACCCGCCGCAACAAAATAAAATTACAAAAAAAATCATTTGAAAAAAAGTGTTACGAAAGTGCTACGAAGTGCTACGAAACCGCTACGAAAACTCAAAAAATTTTATGTTTCAAAAATCGATAAAAAGTGTATAGGATGATGAGGCCGTACTATTCGGTTAGTTTCAAGTTATTTGTAGCGTCAAAACTGGCAAAAATTTCAAAGTCGACAAACATGGCTAAAATCAACGAATTTTTGTAAAATATTCTATTCAGAAGCCTATTATAAACCGCCGCAACAAAATAAAATTACAAAAAAAATCATTTGAAAAAAAGTGTTACGAAAGTGCTACGAAGTGCTACGAAACCGCTACGAAAACTCAAAAAATTTTAGGTTTCAAAAATCGATAAAAAGTGTATAGGATGATGAGGCCGTACTATTCGGATAGTTTCAAGTTATTTGTAGCGTCAAAACTGGCAAAAATTTCAAAGTCAACAAACATGGCTAAAATCAACGAATTTTTATTTAATATTCTATTCAGTGGCCTATTATTACCCGCCGCAACAAAATAAAATTACAAAAAAAATCATTTGAAAAAAAGTGTTACGAAAGTGCTACGAAGTGCTACGAAACCGCTACGAAAACTCAAAAAATTTTAGGTTTCAAAAATCGATAAAAAGTGTATAGGATGATGAGGCCGTACTATTCGGTTAGTTTCAAGTTATTTGTAGCGTCAAAACTGGCAAAAATTTCAAAGTCGACAAACATGGCTAAAATCAACGAATTTTTGTAAAATATTCTATTCAGAAGCCTATTATAAACCGCCGCAACAAAATAAAATTACAAATAGGTTAGGTTAGGTTAGGTTAGGTTAGGTTAGGTTAGGTTAGGTTAGGTTAGGTTGGGATGTTTGGTGGTCGCCTCCTAGAGTGGGAGGTGGGTAGTAGTCGTGTGGGTACTTGTACTTCACGAAGGCTACCTGCTTCCCCGGCACATCCCGGGCAACGCAGTTGGCGACTGGAGATTGGTTTACCGATCTCCTCTTTCCAGCTGTGGCTAAGAACCACCAAGAACCCCAAGCCCTGGTGTTACCAACCGTGCCTGTGGCTACGTGGCTGAGGGGGAGCTCAGTCGCAAACGGTGGGGCCCTGATACCTGGTGCCCTCAGGGTCTATTTGTAGCCGGCCCCCCGCATGCGGGGCTCTGCGGGGTGGTGTTGTTATTTCCCTAGCTTCTCGTGGGAACAGTATGGATGGTAATATAAAACTTAGTGACGTTAGTGGAAGAAAAAAAAGAGCAGCGGTGGTTTCCCGCTTGCCCACAACTTCGAAGGGGACTGAGTCTGACTCGGACGCGATGTCCATGGGACATGCGTCGGGGTCAGATTCCGACCTTTCGCACACGGAGACAGTGGTCTCAAATCCGTCGTCTGTGGCTTCTGGCTCTCGGTCCAAGCGTTCCAAGGTTACTGACAGTGAGTCAGACCTTGGAGCGGTTGCGACGAAGCCCAAACACGTTGCCAAGCGAGGCAGAGGGCGGCCGCCCACTACGGGGCAGTATATGGGCCTCGCAAGGGCAAAAGAAGAGGCGAATAAAGCCAAGAGGGCCGAGCTGGACCTCGAGGCTGAACAGGAGGTTGCAAATACCGTGAGGGAGATGGCACGTATACCCGCTGACTCCCTTGCGGAAAAGATGGCTAGCGGAGTCACAGCAATTAGACAGGTGGCTTCAAAGTCTAAAAACTTGAAAGGCACATTTATCTCTGCCCTGAAGACGGCTGCTAGCCAGATAGAGGAGGCAGCAACGGCCCTATCGGTCAGAACATCAACGGAGGAGGTGCAGGCATTACGTTCGGAGAATACGGACTTGCGGACACAAATGGAGGGGCTCCGTAACGAGGTAGTTGCGCTCAGAAATGAGATCGACCGCCTACGTTCGGAGCGAGTCCGCACACCGGTGCCGGTGCCTGCAACTGTTTCTGTTCCTCAAAAGGAACGTTGCAAGGATGAAGAGTGGCGGGCTTCCATAATGAGAGACATTGGCTTCATGATGGAAGCCAAACTCGCAGGCCTCGAAGACCGCCTCCTCCCTGAGACGAGGCTGCGTCCACCCCTGAGGGCGGATGCTAAGTCTGGCTCTCGTGCGAGTGCCGGTGTAAGCAATGCGCCCACACGAGGTACGGAAACCCAGGTTTCTGAACCTCAACAGGAGACTTGGAGCCAAGTGGTACGGAGAAAAAAGAAGCCGCAACAGGTTGCAGCTACCACAACCGCCCCTCAGGCGTTGCCTCCGGTGAGTCATGTACCTAGTACAAGACCGCGTGGAAAGGCGACGCCCAAAAAGGCTAAGACAGCGAAGGACAAACTGCGGCCACCAAGATCGGCTGCAGTTGTCATAACGCTGCCCCCGGAGGCTACAGATCAGGGTCTCACTTACCAAAATGTGCTGATCCAAGCAAAAGCGTCGGTAAATTTGGCCTCATTGGGAATAAATGGGGTCAATTTCCGGCTAGCCGCCACGGGAGCACGTGTTTTGGAGATCCCTGGCACAGATACAGAGGAGAAGGCTGATTTGCTCGCGGCTAAGCTGCGTGAGACCCTGCCAGAGGCGGTAAAAGTCGTCCGGCCTACAAAATGTGCAGACTTGCGCATTTCTGGGCTGGATGACTCGGTGGGAGCGGCAGATATCGTGGCCGCTATCGTTCTGGCAACGAAGTGCTCGCAAGAGCATGTCAAGGTGGGGCCCATCCGAGTGGGCTTTTTCGGCATGAGCAGCGTCCTCGTGCAGTGCCCAGTGGCGGCAGCTAAAAGCCTAGCGCAAAGCGGCCGCCTTCTGGTGGGCTGGAGTGCTGCACGAGTGCAGGCACTGGAGCCGAGGCCAATGAAATGCTTCAAGTGTTTCGAGATTGGTCACACTGCGCTCCAGTGCCGCTCCCAAGTAGACCGGAGCAAGAACTGCTTCAGGTGTGGCAAGCCCGACCACCTTGCGGCAGAGTGCACGGGTGACCTGCACTGCCCAATATGTGCGGCAGCCGGCAAACCGGCAAATCATGCACCTGGGGGTCGCAAGTGCAGGCGGCCGAGAAAATCCAAGAGAGTACCTGCTAAGACCCCAGGTACTCGGACAGAAAAGACACAGGAGCCGCCCCGGGAGGCGATGGAGACCGGTCATTAATGGCTGCTCCCCACCGCTTCCTCCAGGGGAATTTGAACCACTGCGCAGGTGCGCAGGATCTCTTCCTGCAATCCATGCTGCAGTGGTCAGTGGATGTTTCCGTCGCCGCAGAGCCCTACTTTGTGTCTTCCCAGCCCAATTGGGCGGGGGACACCGGGGGCTCTGTAGCGATAGTCGTCAGGGCTGGCTCGGGGTCCCTAAGAGTGGTGGACAGGGAACCCGGTTTTGTCACCGCTGTCTGGCACGACATCTTGGTTGTCGGAGTCTATCTCTCCCCAAACTGGCCCCTCACACAGTTCGAGGATCTACTTGAACGTGTGGGAGCGGCAGTAAGGCGGTCGTCCTCGAGGAACATTTTCGTCCTCGGGGATTTTAATGCCAAGAACGTGTTGTGGGGGTCTCCGGCGACTGACATTCGCGGCGAGACAGTGGCGGAATGGGCAATGTTGTGCGGCCTCGTGCTGCTCAACCGAGGCTCAGTACACACGTGCGTGCGACCGCAGGGCGGGTCTATAGTGGACTTAACGTTCGCTAGCCCTGCGCTTGCATCACGTGTGTCAAACTGGCGCGTCATAGTGGATGAGGAGGCTCTTTCGGATCACCGATATATTCGGTTCGAATCCTCCGCATCGGCGGCGGTTAACATGGCGCGCCAGCAAGGGGAGGCAAGCCAGCCAGCCTTTCCAAAGTGGTCACTCGCTCATCTCAACGAGGAGCTGTTGGCGGAGGCTGCTATCGTTCAATCTTGGACGATGCAGCCTAGCGAGTCAACTGGGGTGAGTGAGGAGGCCATGCAGTTTAGGGGCGCTCTGACGCGCATTTGTGACGCTGCTATGCCCCGCGCCAAGTGCCGTCCATCTAGGAGGCAAATGTACTGGTGGACTGAGGAGATTGCTGATCTCCGCACGACATGCGTTGAGGTGCGTCGTGAGTCCACCAGATACAGGCGCTTACGAAACCGGAGCGATGAGATGGCGGACCTGCTCCACAGCCGGTACCTGGAGGCAAAGAAAGCTCTCCAGGTGGCAATCAGCAGGTCCAAGAACGAAGGCAGGCAGCGTATGCTCGAGGACCTCAATAGGGATCCGTGGGGGCGCCCGTACCGTGCGGCGAGGAACAAACTTCGCCCACAGGTGCCCCCGGTCACGGAGACCCTTCAGCCTCAGCTGGTGGAGAGAGCGGTGACGGCCCTGTTTCCGGACGGGCCTGATCTTACTCCTCCAGCGATGGCGGATCCCAGCGTGGAAAATGAGGCTGTCGAAGAGGTTCCTCAGCTGGAGCCTGCTGAGTTCCGGAGGGCTATGCTCAAACTCCGAGCAAAAAAGACCGCGCCGGGGCCAGATGGCGTTCCAGGTCGGGTACTGGCATTGGCGCTGGATGCGTTGGGGGCTCACCTTACCGAGCTTCTCGACCGTTGCTTGGCGTCAAGCCAGTTCCCGAACTGCTGGAAGGAGGGCCGGTTGGTCCTTCTACAGAAGGATGGGCGCCCCTTGGACGAGATTCCCACAACGGGATCGATCCCGTTGCGCCCCATAGTGCTGTTGGATGATGCTGGAAAGCTCTTTGAGCGCATCATTGCTTTCCGCATCATCCGACACATGTATCGGGTGGGCCCCGATCTGTCCGACCGTCAGTTCGGGTTTCGAGAGTGCCGATCCACAATTGACGCGATCATGCGTGTAAAAGCACTCTCAGAGGAGACGGTTGCCTCCGGCAGCGTGTTGCTCGCGGTGTCTCTGGACATAGCCAATGCGTTTAACTCGCTGCCCTTTGCCATCATCCTGGAGGCCCTCAGGTACCACCAACTTCCTCTGTACCTGAGGAAACTGATCGAGGCCTACCTGACCGATAGGTGGGTAGTATGGGTAGGACAGGACGGCAGAACTCACAAGAGAGCGGTGCGATGCGGTGTTCCACAAGGATCGGTCCTAGGGCCGCTTCTGTGGAACATCGGGTACGATTGGGTTCTGCGCGGTGCCTTCCCTTCGGGCCTTGACGTCATCTGCTATGCGGATGATACGTTGGTCACGGCCCGGGGAGAAAGCTATGAGGAGGCGGCAGCGCTCGCCACTACTGGGGTGGAGCTAGTGGTTGGGCGAATCCGAATGTTGGGCCTAAGGGTTGCCCTCAACAAAACCGAGGTTTTGTGTTTTCACGGACCTAGGAGGGGGCCACCGGAAGGTGCCAACATTACGATTGACGGAACACGACTCGAGGTTAAGCCCCAGATGAAATATTTGGGGCTTTATCTTGACTCGAGGTGGAACTTCCGAGAGCACTTCCGGAGATTAGCTCCAAAGCTGATCCAGACCGCTTGTGCTCTCGGGAGGCTGCTCCCCAATATAGGAGGACCAAGTCGGACCTGTCGGCGCCTGTACACGGGTGTGGTCCGTTCGATGGCCCTATATGGGGCGCCAGTGTGGGTCGGGGCTTTGACTGGCTCGAACAGGACTCTGCTGCAACGTTCGCAGCGAGTCTTAGCCGTCAGAGCCATCCGAGGATACCGCACAGTGTCGCACGAGGCGGCTTGCGTGCTCGCTGGTACGCCTCCCTGGGACCTTGACTCCGAGGTCTTGGCGGAGGTGTATCACCGATCAGCGGAGGTTAGAGCAGAGGGGAGTTGTCCTCCCCCTGACGAGATCCAGAGGTGGCGGCAGGACGCTCAAAGCGAAATGCTCGTTCGGTGGGCGCAACGGCTCCAAGAGCCAAGCGCGGGCCTGCGGACCGTGGTGGCTGTTCGCGCAGTCCTAAAGGAGTGGGTGGATAGGCGCCACGGCTCGCTAACCTTTCGGCTGGTGCAGATTCTGTCGGGGCACGGATGCTTCGGCAGGTACCTGTGCCGCATAGCCGGCAGGGAGTTGTCGGCGGTGTGTCATCACTGTGCGAGCAGTGAGGACACCGCCAACCACACCCTGGAGGTGTGCCAAGCGTGGGCGAACGAGCGATCCGCGCTCGTCTCCGTCGTAGGTGGCGACCTTTCCTTGCCGGCCGTGGTTAAGGCCATGGTCGACGACAGAAGGTCGTGGGAGGCGATGGTCTCCTTCTGCGAGGCAGTAATGTCGCAGAAGGAGGCAGCGGAGCGGACCCGAGAGGAAGACCCCCTCTCGGCTCCAATCCGCAGACGGAGAGCAGGGCGAAGAAGGAGGGCTTTTGTCCACCTCCTTCCGCCCTAGGGAAGGCTCATCGAGTGGTCGGCGGGGAAATCCGGCCACTTGAACCAGTAAGGGCCTTCGTGGAGGATGTGGACTGCCTCGTGTTCCCGGCAGCCCACATCAATTCGTAGCTCGGGGTGGATAGCTCCTCCCACCCCGATCGTGGAGGGTTCGCGAAAGCGGACGGCACCGGCGGGTTCGCGGAAGAATGCGAAAGCGTACCCGTGTTCCCGCCTAAAGGTGTGTGGTGGAACACCGCGGGGTTTTAGTCGGTAAGAGTCCGACATAACCCAGCCGCCGCCCCGGGCGTCTGGGTATCCATGAGGATTTCCCCGCGTCAAAAAAAAAAAAAAAAAAAGGTTAGGTTAGGTTAGGTTAGGTTAGGTTAGGTTAGGTTAGGTTAGGTTAGGTTAGGTTAGGTTCCCCCCCGATGGTTGCTCGCCTTGTCGTGGCGGGGGGGCTCTAGTAACCGTGGTTGTGGAAGTCCACGGTGAAGCGAAGAGGCAACCTGGGCCGGCCTGTTCGGAGTCGCCGGCTGGCCCGAGGAGGGCGCTCCCAGCGGGCTGAACAAGTCCGCTGCGGACGCGCTAGGAGGTGGGACCGCGGGAGAAGAGGAGTGCCGGTATTACGGTGCGCCGTTCTCCCTATCTCTCGCGGCCGTGGCGAGATCACAGGGGGTAGGGATGGACGTTATCCCTATCCCCTGCGAGCTGGCGAGACCGTTCCCTCGGAGCGGCCCTGGTGGGGCCGCGGAGGTTGGGGAGGGATCTTCTCCCTATCCCTCTGCGGGCTTGTGGGGCCGTTCCTTGTGAACGACACTGGTGGGGCCGCAGAGGAGGAGGCATGCCGGTATAACGGTGCGCCGCTTGCCCTATCCTCTGCGGCCGAGGTGTGGTCGGTGGCAGAGCCACAGATCTGATCTGCCACATGGCCTCCCAGCAGCAGACTCTCGATGGAGTCTGCAGCAGTACTGGTGGAGTGGAGGCCGAGGAGGAGGATGTGATCTGCGTCGTGTTCCTCGCAGATCACGTCGTGTAGCTCGGGTTGGGCGGTGCTCGTGGTGGATCTCTCCTCCCAACCCGAGACGTGGAGGGTTCGCGCAAGCGGACAGCACCGGCGGGTTCGCGGAAGAATGCGAAAGCGTACCCGTGTTCCCGCCCTAATGGTGCCAGGTGGAACACCGCGGGGTTTAGTGGGTATACCCCGTCCTTCTCAGGGCGGAGCAGTGCCCTTTTCAGGGCGCCGGGAGTCCCACACATCGTGCGTAACGCATTCCCCGCGTCAAAAAAAAAAAAAAAAAGGTTAGGTTAGGTTAGGTTAGGTTAGGTTCCCCCCCGATGGTTGCTCGCCTTGTCGTGGCGGGGGGGCTCTAGTAACCGTGGTTTGTACGCCCACGGTGAAGCGAAGAGGCAACCAGGCCGGCCTGTTTGGAGCCAGGCTGGCCCGAGGAGGGCGCTCCCGGCGGACTGAAGAAGTCCGCTGCGGACGCGCTAGGAGGTGGGACCGCGGGAGAAGAGGAGTGCCGGTATTACGGTGCGCCGTTCTCCCTATCTCTCGCGGCCGTGGCGAGATCACAGGGGGTAGGGATGGGCGGTATCTCTATCCCCTGCGAGCTGGCGAGACCGTTCCCTCTGAACGGCACTGGTGGGGCCGCGGAGGGTGGGGAGGGATCGTCTCTCTATCCCCCTGCGGGCTTGCGGGGCCGTTCCTTGGGAACGACACTGGTGGGGCCGCAGAGGAGGAGGCATGCCGGTATAATGGTGCGCCGCTTGCCCTATCCTCTGCGGCCGAGGTGTGGTCGGTGGCAGAGCCACAGATCTGATCTGCCACATGGCCTCCCAGCGGCAGACTCTCGATGGGGTCTGCAGCAGTATTGGTGGAGTGGAGGCCGAGGAGGAGGATGTGATCTGCGTCGTGTTCCTCGCAGATCACGTCGTGTAGGAGATCGGGGTGGGAGGAGCTAGCGTGTCGCTCCTCCCAACCCGAGACGTGGAGGGTCCGCGCGAGCGGACAGCACCGGCGGGTTCGCGGAGGAATGCGAAAGCGTACCCGTGTTCCCGCCCTAATGGTGCCAGGTGGAACACCGCGGGGTTTAGTGGGTATACCCCGTCCTTCTCAGGGCGGAGCAGTGCCCTTTTCAGGGCGCCGGGAGTCCCACACATCGTGCGTAACGCATTCCCCGCGTCAAAAAAAAAAAAAAAAAAAGGTTAGGTTAGGTTAGGTTAGGTTAGGTTAGGTTGACAGTGTTGCGGCACCCAGTGAGTCTCGTGGCACTAATGACGAGCTTATTGAGCAGATCAAGGCTATGATTGATGGCAAGCTGGCCCACTTCGAGTCCAAGCTATTTCCACAAGAGGTCGTACGACCACCACTTGGGAATAAGGGTACGAAATCATCGTCAGTTCCTCAAGAACCTGGAAAAGCTAACGTACAAAAGAAGGCCAAGTCAAAGAAAAAGAAAAAGAAAGGAGCGGTAAAGAGTATGGTGTCAGTACAGAGAAATCCGGAAATGCCAAGGTCTCAGCCCGCGACTGTGGAACAGCCTCAACCGGTGCCTTCCACTCATGCCTCACGGGAGTCTGAGTGGATTACTGTTGGCGCTAGAAAGGCAAAAGTGGCAACAAAATCCAAGGAAGGCAATATTTCAAAGCAAACAGCTCCTAAAAAAGACAGAAAAGGGAAGAATAAAACTGTCAGACCACCAAAATTACCTCGTACTGTGGCGGTCGCAGTATCCATTCCTGAGGGAGCTCAAGTTACTTATGCTCAGGTAATGTCCGCAGCCAGGGAAAAAGTGCGGCCAATTGACTTGGGAATAACTGAAGTTCGGCAAAAGCGAGCTCTAAATGGTGGCATCTTGTTGGAAGTGATGGGAGATAACGGAGCTGCTAAAGCTGACCAGCTAGCTCATAAAATGAAGGAAGCCCTAAGCGAAATGAATGTCATTATTTCGCGGCCAATGAAAAAGGGCGAGGTGCGAGTAATGGATCTGGACGATTCTATCTCCGAATGGGATGTAGCAACAGCGGTTGCTGCAGCTGGAGATTGCGCTCCTGAAGAGGTACTTGTGGGTGAAATAAAAAACAACCGCAGCGGTTCCCTTGGATCAGCCTGGGTCCGTTGCCCGCTAACAGCGGTTCATAAAATGGTGGCTGCAAAGCGTATCCGGATAGGTTGGGTATCGGCTAGAGTACAAGTGTTGGAAACAAGACCATTGCAGTGCTTCCGGTGCCTCGAGCAAGGACACGCACGTCATCAATGCACTAGCACGGTAGATCGTTCCACGCTTTGCTACAAGTGTGGGAAACCAGAGCATAGGGCTGCCCAATGCACAGCCGCAGCGCCTTCATGCCCAGTATGTGCGGATCTTGGTCGCCCTTCTGACCATCGCGTAGGTAGCAAAAGATGCAACCCTCCGAAAAAGGGGAAGACAAGAAAAGTCGTGATTAGGCCTGAGTCTGGCACACAAGATCGCCCTCATGCAGCAGAAGGTGAAGCCGCTCCTATAGGTGCGGGGATAAACGCGGGTAATCACCCGACCCAGGAGGCAATGGAGGCTTAAAATTCAATCCGCCGCCAAAAGTTCTTCAGGGTAATCTCAATCACTGCCGCAGTTCGCAAGACCTGTTCTTTCAAACTGTTTCGGAGTGGTCGATTGCCTTAGGAGTTATCTCAGAGCCGTACAGGGTCCTACAACATCCGCGGTGGTTCGGTGACACAGCTGGTGAAGTAGCTATTTACTGGAGCGGTGCGCAGGGCGACCCCCCGTGTCGCAAAGTTGATTCCGATTCGGGAATCATCGTTGTGGAGTGGGGATCTCTTATAATATTCGGTTGCTATATTTCACCCAATTGCAGTCTCATTGAATACGAGGAGTATCTTAGCAAAGTAGAGGTCTTTGTCAGAAAGTACTTTCCTCGTCCAATGCTTGTCTTGGGTGACTTGAACGCGCGTTCTCCACTCTGGGGAGACCATCAGGACAGCGTTAAAGGGGAAACTTTGATTGAGTGGGCTGCCAGCCTTGATTTACGGCTTCTTAATAGAGGGACAGTTAGCACCTGTGTTCGGCGGCAGGGTGAGTCCATTGTGGATCTTTCCTGGGCAAGCCGATTGGCCGAGCAAATGGTTTCGGGATGGAGAGTTGCGGAAGAAATTGTCACATTGTCAGATCACCGTTTCATTGTTTTCAATTTGAACCACTTTCGCCAGTACGGTACACGATCTCGTCGATTCAACGCTCCGCGTGGCTGGGCGCTGAAGAAGCTAGACAAGGACCTTTTGTCTGCGGCGGCACAAACTGCTGCTTGGGTGCCTCCTCCGGAATGGGACAATCCTGCCATGCCCGAGAGTGAATCTCTATGGTTCCGGGACACAATGACATCTGTCTGCGATGCTGCGATGCCAAGGGTGAAAAAGAATGCGAGGTTTCCCGTTTACTGGTGGTCTGAACACATTGCTCGTTTACGTGAGACTTGCCTATCATCTCGTCGTCTTTTCACGAGGACTAGGAGAAGAAGGCTGGCTACTGAAGATGAGAAGGCCAGGGCTTACGCGGCTTACAGATCAGCAACCGTCTCTCTGCAGAAAGCAATAGCAGATGCTAAAAGCAAGTCATGGGACGAGTTGCTGGATGGACTGAACAGAGATCCATGGGGTCGTCCATACAAAATGGTGCTAGGTAAACTGCGCCCCTGGGCTCCCCCTTTGACGGAAACCCTTGACGTAGATTTCACTCGTGGAGTAGTGGATACACTTTTTCCGTGTATTCCGTCTGCGCCACAGTCCTTGCTGGACGCATCTTGGTCAAGTGAACTTGAGATCTCTGATGCGGAGCTTATATACGCCGTCAGACGATTATCCGCCCGAAATACTGCACCTGGTCCTGACGGTATTCCGGGTCGAGCGATAGTCATTGCTATGGAGGCGTTGGGAAACAGGCTGAAACGTCTTTTCAATAGTTGCTTTCGCCACGGAAAATTCCCGAAGATATGGAAGGTTGCCAAGTTGGTTCTTTTACGGAAGGATGGGAGACCCGTGAACTCTCCTTCAGCGTATCGGCCCATTTGCCTGTTGGAGGAAGCGGGAAAGCTCCTAGAGCGTATCATTGCTCTTCGCCTCAATAAACACCTGAGAGAACAAGGTCCGGACCTGTCAGAGAATCAATTCGGCTTTCGGCAGGGCCGTTCTACCGTAGACGCAATCCTGAAAGTTCGGTCAATAACTGAGGAGGCAATATCTCAGGGGAGAGTTGTTCTAGCTGTCAGTCTTGACATAGTCAACGCTTTCAACTCTCTTCCATGGAAAGCGATTTTTGATGCTCTCATCTATCACAATGTTCCTGCTTACCTCAGGAACCTGATTGGTAATTACCTTTCCGATAGAAGCATCTGTTATCTCGACTCGGATGGGGAAGAACAGACAAGAGAAGTCGTTTGTGGGGTGCCCCAAGGATCAGTGCTTGGCCCTCTTTTGTGGAACCTTGCTTACGACGCCGTTCTGCGGACTCAACTGCCGCACGGCGTTAATCTCGTCTGCTACGCTGACGACACTTTGATTTTGGTTGAAGAGGAATCATTCGAGCGGGCAACGAGATTAGCGGAGCTAGGTATAGCACGCGTTGTTGGAAAGATCCGTGAACTCGGCTTAGCGATTGCTCCTCAAAAAACTGAGGCGCTATGGTTCCACGGACTCCCGCGAGGAGCGACTCCGCCCGCAACAATGGTGCGGGTGGGCGACACCGAGGTACAAGTAGGGCAATACCTGAAATACTTGGGCCTTTACATTGATGGACGATGGAGCTTTGAGGAGCACCTAAACCGGCTGGTCCCTCGGATCGAGAAGGTAGCGGGCGCTATGCAGAGATTGCTACCCAATCTTGGGGGCCCACAGGAAGGAGTCCGTCGCCTTTACGCGGGTGTTGTGAGATCCATTGCGCTTTATGGTGCACCGGTATGGTCTGATAAGCTTTTATCGGTGCGCCGCCACAGAGGGAAACTGAACGCTGTCCAAAGGCGTATTGCAATTCGGGTGGCACGAGGATATCGTACCATATCATTTGATGCAGCAACCATTTTGGCGCGACTGCCTCCTTTTGATATTCTGGCGGAAATGGATGCGATTGTGTATCACTCTCTTCATCGAGAGAGGAATACTTTAGCCGATGGAGAGCTAGACACGCTGCGCCAAAGAGCCCACAAACAGGCTATAATAAAATGGCGGACCCGTCTAAACGAGCCTCAAAGTGCTCGACAGCGGGTGGTTTCGGCAATTCTGCCAAACTTTGATGCTTGGTTAAAGCGAGAAGGTAAAGTCACTTTCCACGTGACCCAGATACTCACCGGTCATGGCTGCTTCGGTGAGTATTTGCACCGCATTGGGAGAGAGCAGTCACCACAGTGTCATCACTGTGGGGATAGTCTGGACTCAGCGCAGCACACGCTTGAGATTTGCTCAGCTTGGGACTCCGAGCGTCAGGTACTGATCCAAACAATTGGGCAAGACCTATCACTACCAGCAGTGATAACCGCTATGCTAAATAGTAGCGAAGCGTGGGACGCCGCTGTCACTTTCTGTGAAACCGTCATGGTGCAGAAAGAGACTTCGGAACGGGACCGCGAAAGAGCGGATCCCGCAAGACGGCGACGACGGAGGGCTCTGACAAGCAGAGTCACTCACGCGCGTCGCGGCCCAGATTAATCTGGGCCGTCAAACCGTGTAGTCACGGTCAAGAATATGGCTACGGTCCTCCCCGCCTGTCGTAAGAGTCGACTAAAGGGGATCATCGGGATCGTGGGCGATTGCGGCGGGGGCCGTGACGTCCAGTCAACGATCCCGGGGAGGGCAGCGACATGTTGTGGTCAGCAAGTCGCTGCGCACCAAAGAGGTGCAAAGGGCAGGTCATAGATCGACCTGCCCGGGAGGAGCCTTCGGGCGCTGTGCTAGGATAGCACCGGTGTGTTCCAATGGAGATCCCGGAGCTATCCGAATAAGCACGGAGGATGGCCACCGTGGAGTTTTTAGTGGGTAGAAATCCCACATAACCTAGTTCCTCCCCCGAGGGGCTGGGTACCTGGATCGCAGGTTTTCTCCACGTCAACAAAAAAAAAAAAAAAAAAAAAAAAGGTTAGGTTAGGTTAGGTTAGGTTAGGTTAGGTTAGGTTAGGTTAGGTTAGGTTAGGTTAGGTTCCCCCCCGATGGTTGCTCGCCTTGTCGTGGCGGGGGGGCTCTAGTAACCGTGGTTGTGGGAGCCCACGGTGAAGCGAAGAGGCAACCGGGCCAGCCTGTTCGGAGTCGCCGGCTGGCCCGAGGAGGGCGCTCCCAGCGGGCTGAACAAGTCCGCTGCGGACGCGCTAGGAGGTGGGACCGCGGGAGAAGAGGAGTGCCGGTATTACGGTGCGCCGTTCTCCCTATCTCTCGCGGCCGTGGCGAGATCACAGGGGGTGGGGAGAACCCGAATCCCTATCCCCTGCGAGCTGGCGAGACCGTTCCCTCGGAGCGGCCCTGGCGGGGCCGCGGAGGCTGGGGAGGGATCCTCTCCCTATCCCTCTGCGGGCTTGCGGGGCCGTTCCTTGGGAACGACACTGGTGGGGCCGCAGAGGAGGAGGCATGCCGGTATAACGGTGCGCCGCTTGCCCTATCTTCTGCGGCCGAGGTGTGGTCGGTGGCAGAGCCACAGATCTGATCTGCCACATGGCCTCCCAGCAGCAGACTCTCGATGGAGTCTGCTGCAGTACTGGTGGACTGGAGGCCGAGGAGGAGGATGTGATCTGCGTCGTGTTCCCAGCAGATCACGTCGTGTAGCTCGGGTTGGGAGGTGCTCGTGGTGGATCTCTCCTCCCAACCCGAGACGTGGAGGGTTCGCGCAAGCGGACAGCACCGGCGGGTTCGCGGAAGAATGCGAAAGCGTACCCGTGTTCCCGCCCTAATGGTGCCAGGTGGAACACCGCGGGGTTTAGTGGGTATACCCCGACCTTTTCAGGACGGAGCAGTGCCCTTTTCAGGGCGCCGGGAGTCCCACACATCGTGCGTAACGCATTCCCCGCGTCAAAAAAAAAAAAAAAAAAAAAAAAGGTTAGGTTAGGTTAGGTTAGGTTAGGTTAGGTTAGGTTAGGTTAGGTTAGGTTAGGTTAGGTTAGGTTGGGATGTTTGGTGGTCGCCTCCTAGAGTGGGAGGTGGGTAGTAGTCGTGTGGGTACTTGTACTTCACGAAGGCTACCTGCTTCCCCGGCACATCCCGGGCAACGCAGTTGGCGACTGGAGATTGGTTTACCGATCTCCTCTTTCCAGCTGTGGCTAAGAACCACCAAGAACCCCAAGCCCTGGTGTTACCAACCGTGCCTGTGGCTGCGTGGCTGAGGGGGAGCTCAGTCGCAAACGGTGGGGCCCTGATACCTGGTGCCCTCAGGGTCTATTTGTAGCCGGCCCCCCGCATGCGGGGCTCTGCGGGGTGGTGTGTTTATTTCCCTAGCTACTCGTGGGAACAAGATGGATGTTGAATATAAAACTAAAAAAGAAGAAAGTGGAAAGAAAGATCGGGCAGCGGTGGTTTCCCGCCTGCCCACAACAACGAGGAGGACCGAGTCGAATTCCGACGTGGTGTCCGTGGGGAATGGGTCAGATTCTGACCTGTATCAAACGGACACTGCGTTGTCGGATACTGCCTCGGTGAAATCCGGTCTTCGGTCCAAACGTGCCAGGGGTCACACTGACAGTGAGTCGGGTGACAGCCTTGGCATAGTTGGACCTAAGCCGAAACATACAGCCAAGCGAGGACGAGGGCGGCCGCCCACTACAGGGCATTATATGGGCCTCGCAAAGGCTAAGGAGGCTGCTGCAAAAGCAGTGAGGGCCGAGCTTGACCTCGAAGCGGAAAAGGAGGTCGCAGCGGTCGTGCGGGAGCTGGCACGTGTGCCTTCAGATTCTCTCGCCAAACGGGTGGCAACTGGAGTCTCTGCCATTAGGCAGGTGGCATCCAAGTCAAAAAACCTCAAGGGCACTTTTGTGAATGCCCTCAAGCTAGCAGCGACTCAGATCGAGGAGGTGGCGACTGTTCTGTCACACAGAACGTCGGACGAGGAGATGCAGGCTTTGCGCTCAGAGAATGCGGATCTGCGGACCCAAATGGAGGTGCTCAGAGATGAGGTGGTTGCTCTCAGAAATGAGACTGACCGCCTACGATCTGAGCGAGTCCGCCAACCAGAGCCTGCACCTGCTCCTGCGCGGGTGGTTGAAGGAAGTGAGGAGGATTTGAGGTCCTCCCTGATGCGAGACATCGGTTTTATGATCGATGCCAAGCTGGAGGGCCTCAAAGACCGGCTCCTTCCGGAAAAGAGACTGCGTCCGCCCCTAAAGGCGGATTCTGTCTCGCATTCCCAGGCGAGCGGCAGCAAGATGCCACCCAAAACGAAAGGGACTGAAATGGCTCGCACTAAGGTGGCCGTCCCATTCACTTCGGCACCCACTCAAGGCACGGAAACCTCACGGGATCCGGAACCTACACGGGAGGAGTCGTGGAGCGAAGTGGTCAAAAGGGGCAAAAGAAAAAAGATGCCGCAGCGGCCTCTTAACGCGGCAGGTCCATCTGCGCCGACTTTGGTTAAGCCTCCGGTGAGTCATGTAGACAATACAAGACCACGCGGAAAGGCGAAGCCCAAGAAGGCAAAGTCGACGGTAGGCAGGCTGCGGCCTCCAAGGTCCGCTGCAGTGGTACTAACACTGCCTCTGGAGGCAACTGAGCAGGGCCTTACCTATGAAAAGGTGCTGATGAAGGCCAAGCAATCAGTCAACCTAGCCCAGCTTGGTATCAATGGGCTGAACTTCCGCCTGGCTGCTACTGGAGCCCGAGTTCTGGAGGTCCCTGGTGAGGGAAGCGGGAACAAAGCTGACCTCTTAGCAGCCAGGTTAAGAGAAGTTTTACCGGAGGAAGTCCGAGTTGCCCGTCCAGTAAAGTGCGCAGATCTACGCATTACTGGCTTGGACGACTCTGTCACTGCGGCGGACATTGTGGCTGCTATTATCATTGCCACGAAATGCTCTCGTGAGCACATCAAGGTAGGGCCCATAAAAGTTGGCCTGTTTGGGGCCAGTAGTGTCCTTGTGCAGTGCCCAGTGGTAGCAGCTAAGAGCCTGGGTCAATGCGGCCGCCTCTTGGTTGGATGGAGTTCAGCCCGTGTGCAGCTATTGGAGTCTAAGCCCATGAAGTGTTTTAAATGCTTCGAAATTGGCCACACTGCGCTCCAATGCCGCTCCAAGGAGGATCGCAGTCGGAATTGCTTCCGCTGTGGTGGGGCTGACCATAAAGCAGTGGACTGCACGGGCGACTTCCACTGCCCGATATGTGAGGCGGCCGGGAGACCGGCAAGGCATGCTCCTGGGGGTCGCAGGTGCGTGCGTCCAAAGAAGGGGAAGAGAGTGTCTGTCAGGACCCCAGACGCTCCCATCCGTAGTTCAGGGGAGCCGCCCCGGGAGGCGATGGAGACCGGTCATTAATGGCTACTCACCATCGCTTCCTACAGGGTAATCTAAACCACTGCGCTGGTGCGCAGGATTTGTTCCTGCAATCCATGCTGCAGTGGTCGGTGGACGTGACGGTTGCCTCAGAGCCCTACTTCGTGTCTTCGCAGCCCAACTGGGCGGGAGATACCGGGGGCTCTGTGGCCATCATCGTTTCGACTGGCCCGGATTCCCTGCCCCTGTCTGTTGTGGACAGGGAACCCGGTTTTGTCGCTGCAGTCTGGGGTGACATCTTAGTCGTCGGAGTTTACTTCTCCCCAAACAGGTCCCTCACAGAGTACGAGGCTTTCCGCCTCGTCGGCTTCGGCGGAAGTCCGCTGCGGACGCGCAACGAGGTGGGACCGCAGAAGAAGAGGAGTGCCGGTATTACGGTGCGCCGTTCTCCCTATCTTCTGCGGCCGAGGCGAGATCGCGGGGGGTGGGGAGGGATCGTCTCTCTATCCCCTGCGAGCTGGCGTGGCCGTTCCTTGGGAACGGCACTGGTGGGGCCGCAGAGGAGGAGGCATGCCGGTATAACGGTGCGCCGCTTGCCCTATCCTCTGCGGCCGAGGTGTGGTCGGTGGCAGAGCCACAGACCTGATCTGCCACATGGCCTCCCAGTAGCAGACTCTCGATGGAGTCTGCTACAATACTGGTGGAGTGGAGGCCGAGGAGGAGGGTGTGATCTGCGTCGTGTTCCCAGCAGATCACGCCGTGTAGGAGATCGGGGTGGGAGGAGCTCGTGGTTGATGGAAGGAGCGATCAGCCGCGGGCTCCTCCCATCCCGAGAACAACTGGATAGTTCGCGCGAGCGGACAGCACCGGCGGGTTCGCGGAAGAATGCGAAAGCGTACCCGTGTTCCCGCCCTGATGGTGCCAGGTGGAACACCGCGGGGTTTAGTGGGTATACCCCGTCCTTCTCAGGGCGGAGCAGTGCCCTTTTCAGGGCGCCGGGAGTCCCACACATCGTGCGTAACGCATTCCCCGCGTCAAAAAAAAAAAAAAAAAAGGTTAGGTTAGGTTAGGTTAGGTTAGGTTAGGTTAGGTTAGGTTAGGTTAGGTTAGGTTAGGTTAGGTTAGGTTAGGTTAGGTTAGGTTAGGTTCCCCCCCGATGGTTGCTCGCCTTGTCGTGGCGGGGGGGCTCTAGTAACCGTGGTTGTGGAAGTCCACGGTGAAGCGAAGAGGCAACCTGGGCCGGCCTGTTCGGAGTCGCCGGCTGGCCCGAGGAGGGCGCTCCCAACGGGCTGAACAAGTCCGCTGCGGACGCGCTAGGAGGTGGGACCGCGGGAGAAGAGGAGTGCCGGTATTACGGTGCGCCGTTCTCCCTATCTCTCGCGGCCGTGGCGAGATCGCAGGGGGTAGGGAGCTCGCAATCCGTATCCCCTGCGAGCTGGCGAGGCCGTTCCCTGGGAACGGCACTGGTGGGGCCGCAGAGGAGGAGGCATGTTGGTATAACGGTGCGCCGCTTGCCCTATCCTCTGCGGCCGAGGTGTGGTCGGTGGCAGAGCCACGTACCAGATCTGCCACATGGCCTCCTAGTAGCAGACTCTCGATGGAGTCTGCTACAGTACTGGTGGAGTGGAGGCCGAGGAGGTGGGTGTGATCTGCCTAGTGTTCCCGGCAGATCACGCCGTGTAGGAGGTCGGGGTGGGAGGACCTCGTGGATGGAGGAGTGATCCACGAGCTTCTTCCACCCCGAGACGTGGAGGGTCCGCGAGAGCGGACAGCACCGGCGGGTTCGCGGAAGAATGCGAAAGCGTACCCGTGTTCCCGCCCTAATGGTGCCAGGTGGAACACCGCGGGGTTTAGTGGGTATACCCCGACCTTTTCAGGACGGAGCAGTGCCCTTTTCAGGGCGCCGGGAGTCCCACACATCGTGCGTAACGCATTCCCCGCGTCAAAAAAAAAAAAAAAAAAAAAAAAAGGTTAGGTTAGGTTAGGTTAGGTTCCCCCCCCTCCTCCAACTATGGCGGAACCCTCTGAGGAAGTTGAGGCTATAGAGGTTCCTCCACTGGAGCCTGCCGAATTTCGTAGGGCGGTGCTCAAGCTCCGGGCGAAAAACACGGCACCGGGGCCAGATGGCGTGCCAGGTCGGGTGCTTGCATTGGCGTTGGACTCGTTGGGAGCTCACCTAGCCGAGCTTCTCGACCGATGTCTGGCGTCGAGCCGGTTCCCGGACTGCTGGAAGGAGGGCCGCTTGGTTCTTTTGAAGAAAGATGGGCGCCCCGTGGAGGCTCTTCCCTTAACGGGATCGGTCCCGTTCCGACCAATCGTGCTGTTGGATGATGCGGGAAAGTTCTTCGAGCGAATTATCGCCTCCCGTATCATCCGACATATGTACCGGGTGGGCCCAGACCTCTCCGAACAACAGTTCGGGTTCCGAGAGTGCCGATCGACGATCGACGCGATCATGCGCGTCAAGGCGCTCTCGGAGGAGACGGTTGCTTCGGGTGGCGTGCTATTGGCGGTGTCCTTGGACATTGCCAATGCATTCAACTCGTTGCCATTTGGGTGCATCATGGAGGCCCTCAAGTATCACCGTATCCCTCTGTATCTACAGAGATTGATAGCTGATTACTTGAGGGACAGATGGGTGATGTTTGTCGGTCGGGACGGCAGAATCCACAGAAAGCAGATGAGATGCGGTGTTCCACAGGGATCGGTTTTAGGGCCGCTTCTGTGGAACATCGGATACGACTGGGTTCTGCGAGGAGCCTTCCCTGCGGGCCTCGACGTTGTCTGCTACGCGGATGACACGCTTGTCACGGCCCGGGGGGGATGCTACGAAGAGGCGGCGATGCTTGCTACTGTTGGCGTACAGCAGGTAGTGGAGCGCATCAAAATGTTGGGCCTAAAGGTTGCCCTCAACAAAACCGAGGCTCTATGTTTTCATGGACCCCGGAGGGGGCCTCCTGAAGGTTCCAACATTTTGATTGGAGGGACAAGGATCGAGATAAGGCCCCAGATGAAATATCTGGGACTTTATCTCGACTCAAGATGGAACTTCCGAGAGCATTTCCGAAGATTGGCTCCAAAGCTAATTGGTACCGCATCTGCTCTCGGAAGACTACTTCCGAACGTGGGAGGACCTGACCGGACCTGCCGGCGCCTATATGCTGGCGTAGTTCGGTCGATGGCTCTGTACGGAGCACCGGTGTGGGTAGGGGCTCTGACTGGCCCGAATAAGACTCTGCTGCATAGACCGCAGCGAGTCATGGCCGTCAGAGCCATCCGAGGATACCGCACTGTGTCGCACGAGGCGGCTTGCGTCCTCGCTGGTACGCCTCCTTGGGACCTCGACGCCGGAGTTCTGGCGGAGGTATATCAGCGATCCGCGGAGGTCAGAGCAGAGGGAAGTTGTCCTCCCCCTGACGAAATCCAGAGGTGGCGGCAGGACGCTCAAAGCGAAATGCTCGTTCGGTGGGCGCAACGGCTCCAAGAGCCAAGCGCGGGCCTGCGGACCGTGGTGGCTGTTCGCCCAGTCCTAAAGGAGTGGGTGGATAGACGTCACGGCTCGCTAACCTTTCGGCTGGTGCAGATTCTGTCGGGGCACGGATGCTTCGGCAGGTACCTGTGCCGCATAGCTGGCAGGGAGTTGTCGGCGGTGTGTCATCACTGTGCGAGCAGTGAGGACACCGCCGACCACACCCTGGAGGTGTGCCAAGCGTGGGCGAACGAGCGTTCCGCGCTCGTCTCTGTCGTTGGTGGCGACCTTTCCTTGCCGGCCGTGGTTAAGGCCATGGTCGACGACAGAAGGTCGTGGGAGGCGATGGTCTCCTTCTGCGAGGCAGTAATGTCGCAGAAGGAGGCAGCGGAGCGGACTCGAGAGGAGGATCCCCTCTCGGCTCCAATCCGCAGACGGAGAGCAGGGCGAAGAAGGAGGGCTTATGCCCACCTCCTTCCGCCCTAGGGAAGGCTCATCGGGTGGCCGGCGGGGAAAACCGGCCACTCGAACCAGTAAGGGCCTTCGAGGAGGATGTGGACTGCCTCGTGTTCCCGGCAGCCCACATCAATATGTAGCTCGGGGTGGATAGCCCCTCCCACCCCGACCGAGGAGGGTTCGCGAAAGCGGACGGCACCGGCGGGTTCGCGGAAGAATGCGAAAGCGTACCCGTGTTCCCGCCTAAAGGTGCGTGGTGGAACACCGCGGGGTTTTAGTCGGTAAGAGTCCGACATAACCCAGCCGCCGCCCCGGGCGTCTGGGTATCCATGAGGATTTCCCCGCGTCAAAAAAAAAAAAAAAAAAAAAAAAAAAAAAAAAAAAAAAAAAAAAGGTTAGGTTCCCCCCCGATGGTTGCTCGCCTTGTCGTGGCGGGGGGGCTCTAGTAACCGTGGTTGTGGAAGTCCACGGTGAAGCAAAGAGGCAACCGGGCCGGCTTGTTGAGGAGCCAGGCTGGCCCGAGGAGGGCGCTCCCAGCGGGCTGTACAAGTCCGCTGCGGACGCGCTAGGAGGTGGGACCGCGGGAGAAGAGGAGTGCCGGTATTACGGTGCGCCGTTCTCCCTATCTCTCGCGGCCGTGGCGAGATCGCAGGGGGTAGGGAGCTCGCAATCCGTATCCCCTGCGAGCTGGCGAGGCCGTTCCCTGGGAACGGCACTGGTGGGGCCGCAGAGGAGGAGGCATGTTGGTATAACGGTGCGCCGCTTGCCCTATCCTCTGCGGCCGAGGTGTGGTCGGTGGCAGAGCCACGTACCAGATCTGCCACATGGCCTCCTAGTAGCAGACTCTCGATGGAGTCTGCTACAGTACTGGTGGAGTGGAGGCCGAGGAGGAGGGTGTGATCTGCCTGGTGTTCCCGGCAGATCACGCCGTGTAGGAGGTCGGGGTGGGAGGACCTCGTGGATGGAGGAGTGATCCACGAGCTTCTTCCACCCCGAGACGTGGAGGGTCCGCGAGAGCGGACAGCACCGGCGGGTTCGCGGAAGAATGCGAAAGCGTCCCCGCGTTCCCGCCCTAATGGTGCCAGGTGGAACACCGCGGGGTTTAGTGGGTATACCCCGACCTTTTCAGGACGGAGCAGTGCCCTTTTCAGGGCGCCGGGAGTCCCACACATCGTGCGTAACGCATTCCCCGCGTCAAAAAAAAAAAAAAAAAAAAAAAAAAAGGTTAGGTTAGGTTAGGTTTTTTTTTTTTTTTTATATAATTTCACTATTTACCTCTGCCAAGCAGCAGAGACTTTGTTAATAGGGTGAGTTTAATTCATATATCAGTTGAATACATTTGGGAGTTGAAAGGTTCTTTGTCGGGAACCCCTGTTTTACAATGTTATTACTTCTCTTTGTTATTTTTTATTTTATTTCTGTTCTATTCTCTCGTTTATTGTTGTTACGTTATCTTTCGTTCTTTAAGTTTTTAAGTCTATGTTTAACCGTAGTATTATTATAATACTAGGTAAACATATAATTTCTATTCCAATTTGTTTCTTTTTATTGCAGCTTTTGCTATTTTTTCGCAATATTCGAGGAACTTGTCCCTATTTTTCGTTTGCATTATGTCTTTTATACTGCTTTGGTCCAATTTTAACTCAAGTTTTTGTTCCAGTTCGAACCTTTCTACGTTGTGGATCGGACATTCTAGTAGCAAGTGGGCGATTGTTTCGCTAGCCGCTGGGTCGCAGAGGCATGAGGGGCTCTCCTTACACTTGAAGCGGTTTAAGTATTCGGAGAACCCTCCATGCCCCGTCAAAATTTGCGTCCTAAGCATATTTATGTCTATTTTCCGCATAATCTTGTACGCCGCCTTTACATCCGGGAAATACATTTTGGTCGTTGACGCAGTTTTGCTGTCCACGTACCTCCGGTTCCATTCATCAAGCGTTTTCGAGCGTATGCTCCGCTTGATGAATGACACCGGACACTTGTCGTAATCCGGCTTGCGTTTGAGGTTTGCAGCGGCCTCCTTGGCCAGAGTGTCGGCTCTCTCGTTACCATCCAATCCTACATGGGCTTTTATCCAGAACAAAGTGACAACTTTGTTCTGGAGAGATATCGCTTTTATATTATCTCTTGTTTTGACTGCTAGAGGATGGAGGCAGTTGTAGTTTTGGATGGTTTGGAGAGCGGCCATTGAGTCGCTGAAAACCCCAAACGTCGTCGCGCTCAAGCAATCTCGGATTTTCCCTGTGGCTACGCATATTGCTAGTAGTTCGGCCTGGTACACCGTGCTATAGCTAGGAAGAGCAAGTTTAGCGGTTCGGGTCTCGGCCATGCCTGTCCATATAGAGAGTGCCGCCCCCACTTTGCCGCCAATCTTGCTCCCGTCTGTAAATATTCGGACATCTAGTCCGCTATGAGCGTCGAGTTCTTCTTGGTTAACCAGGCCGACCACCTCTATCTGCATTTGCTCTGCGGGATGCAAAGCTCCGATGGCTGGAGCCATCCTCTCAACCTCTCTGTCCCCCAGGATAGATTGTGGCACCCCTTTTCTTGCTTCGTATAGCGAAGCCGCTTCTCGGACTCGGAGGTCGAGAGGAAGGACACCCGCCAGAGCTAAAGAAGCGCACAGGGATACCGTACGGTAGGCCTTGCACAGCTTCTGTGCGATGCCCCGCTGCACAATCTCCAAGTGCTTGATAACGCCCAACTTCTCAACAGCCGGTGCCCATGCGCTGGCGGCGTACAAGACTATGGGTTCTATAGTTGCAGTGTAGATCACGCGTATAACTTCCGGATTAAGCCCCCAGCTAGCTTTTGCAGCTTTGGAAAGCTGCTTATAGACCCTGATTGCTTTCCGACTGACGTTCGCGATGTGGGCGTTAAAAGTTAGTTTGTCGTCGATAGTGACACCCAACACTTTTATTTCTCTCGACATGCCAACTGCGATACCGCCCATGCTGAGGCGAGGGGTGTCGTACTTCAGCTTTTTTGTTATGACCATGGCGTTGGTCTTTTGTGGCGCAAATTTGAGCTTATTCTTCACCCCCCATTCTCTGACATGCTCAAGAGCAGCGTTGGCACGTGTTTGGACCTCGTGTGCGGTGTCACCATCGAAAACAAGCACAACGTCATCAGCGAACGCCTGGCAGTAGTCCCTTCTGCGCGTAAGGCTCTTTAGAAGTGGGTCCAGAAGCAGGTTCCACAGCAGTGGGCCCCCGATAGAGCCCTGAACGCAGCCCTTGCTTGTACCTTTCCCGAACTCCTCCCCAGCATATCTGACTTTAACCCTTCTATCGTTGAGATAGCTGTCAATGACCCTCCTCAAGTTCACTGGACACTTTTCCTCTGCCAATCGAACTTTGATGGCTGGCCACCATGCACTGTCGAAGGCTCCCTCTATATCCAACGATACTAAGACTGTCACTTTCTTTTGATCCAGTTTCTTTCGTATGTACTGCATTAGAGTATAGAGGGAGTCCTCAGTGCTTCTCTGTGGCATAAATCCGTATTGGCGAGTACTCATTTTAGGTAGCAGATGAAACTTGAGGCGGGCCACCAGCATCTTCTCATAGATTTTCCCGAGTATTGGAAGAAGGCCTATAGGTCGATAGGCCTTGGGGTTGGTATAGTCCCCTTTCCCAGGTTTCCTTAGACAAATGACGGTGGCCACCTTCCAAGACTCGGGGAAATGATGAAGTGTTAAGCACTTATTTAAGATTGCTAGGAAGAGTTCGGGATCGGCTTCGATAGCATGACGGCAGATATCCGCTGTAAGACCATCCTCTCCTGGGGCCTTTTTTGGGTTAAAGGAGTTGTACGCGTTCTTAAGCTCGACCATCGTGAAAGGTGGGTGACAAGTATCAACTTTGTCCCCATCATTCGCTTTCTTAGCTCTGGTTCGAACTTCTGCTTGGTGGGAGTTGTCGCTTTCGGGAGAATCTTCAGGATAGAAGGTCTCCGCTAATAATTTAGCGGATTCCTCCGCGTCCAGAACCTTTCCATCCCTTACTAGCGGCAAATCCTCGTCTCTACGCGTGGTCCTTCCTATAACCCTGTATATTCCTTCCCAGACCCCCTCCCTGTCCTGTTTACAGCAAAACTCTTTCCAGCTATCGGTTTGGGCCTGGGCAGCTAACTTTTCGTACTCTTCTTTCTGTTTCAGGTAGTCATCCACAACCCTCGACCTTCGCACCGGAGCAGCGCATCGGATTCTGCGCTTTTTGGTGGCGACCAGTCTCTTCATCTCAGCAAGTTTTTCGGACCACCACGGCAATGTAAGTACCTCCCGGTTTTTCTTTCTAGGTATTCTCTGTGAGCATACTTCTTGGATTGTTTCAGTATAGGTTCCAACGGTTTTGTCTAATTGATCCACAGAACTTATTTTTTCCACCTCAGATGTCGTGAGCTCTTTTGATAAGAATGATTGACTGAGTTCCTTCCGGAACTCAGACCAGTTTACCTTTTTCGTGCTGTAAATTCTTGTTGTTCTGTGGACTTTTACCGCGCTACTTCTCTCCAAGAAGATGTTAAAGAGTATGCCGTTGTGGTCCGAGCTTGTGAGACCCTCGTCTACTCGCCAGTCGCCAACCAGATCCAATATGTCAGTGGAGCACGCTGTTACATCCACATAACTTTTGTAGTGTTTTCCTCCTCGGATAGTGTCGAAGGTCGGGATGACCCCTGTATTGAGCACGTTTAGCCCCATTTCATCGAGGGTTTCCGCCAATAGTTCGCCTCGGTGACATACTACAGGGCTCTCCCACCACGTGTTCTTGGCATTTGCATCTCCTCCAATGATCAGACTAACAGAGCCAATCTCCCTTTCAATGGCCTTGAGATGTTCCAAGTATGGCTCCATTGGTCGGTCCGGCTCAAAGTAATATGAGACCAGAGTGATCTTCCAAGCACTAGTCTGGATACCCACCACGACGATGTTATTTGTGGTGAGTTTTGGGTACTGTATGACTTTTATGTCGCTGTCGAATACAGCTATCGCCGCCTTCACAGTCCCATCTCCAGGTGTAGTGCTTTGGAAGACCCTCGCACCCCTTCTGCTTTTCATTACCTGTGCCGAACCTATATAGGGCTCTTGGATGAGAGCCACTGCGACTTTACGCTTTTGTGCCTCCATGAACATTTCATCAGTCGCCAGCTTTTTCTTTTGGAGATTGGCCTGCACTATTTTATAAGGAATCGTTTCGCCTTGAGAGCCCTTAGCAGTACGCTATCGTCGACCGAGCCAATTCGTCCCACTTACGTCTCACCGGGCAGCCGTGACTAAAGGCATTATGCTCCAAATTTGCAGCTTTAGTTAATTTGCAGTTTCGACATTTTGGGGGCACATCTGCGAGGAAGTCCGCACATTCCGTCCGCAGATGGGGTCCACCACAGTGGCTACACACATCCGCTGTCTCCGTGCAGTGGCGCTTCCCGTGTCCGAAGCCCAAGCACCGCGTGCATTGGACTAACGGAGACTGGTCTTCAACTCGAATGTGTTGAAGGTCAATACGCACCGTTCCCAGTTCAACTGCCCTCCGCCAGATGGCCGGCGACACACGGACAACTACGTGTCCGGTAAGGGGGTTTCTGGCTCGTCGTCGATAGCGAACCTCCATTCTATCCTCCCCTTCATCGAGGTTTTGGAACATACAACGATTTTGGCTCCTTAGTGCTCCCAGAATGTCCTCGTCCGTATGGACTTTGAGAACATTCCAGAGCACCAACAACGGATCTTTGTTTTTAACCTCCTCAACATTGAGGTTGACCCCATCTTTTTGGAGCCTGTCTTTAGCTTTGTCCCTTTCCTCTCTTGTCTTAAACCCCATGATCAACTTCCTGTCTCTTGCCTTTCTTACCCTTTCCACGGTTACCCAACCCTCCTTCGCATCAACTGCCTTCCTCACCTTATCCAATATATCCTCTCCAGATTCTGTTTCATCTTTCGACGAGACCACGACGGAGTGCAGGGTATTCCGCTTAAGTTGCGCTTTCAAGTCGCTATTTGGGGTCGCTGCGACAGTCGCATAGGTGGTTTTCGCCATCCGTTCCAAAATCTCTTTTTGCTGGCTCAATGTCTCACTTAACTCTCCCATTTTCTTACCCTGTTCCAAAAGGAGCCTTGTTTGCTCGTTTAATTGAGTAGTCACTGCGTTTTGCCCAACACTTATGGAAAATGTTGAATCTATAGCAGAGATGTCCCCTTCTTTTTCAGCATCAGGTGCCTCCCTCCCAGGTCCGACCTTCTTTTTTAAGTCTGCTTCCGCCTCTTTAACAATTTGGTAGAGCCTGTCTATTGACTCGATCACGGCTGTCTTTATGTCGGTCTTTATGTTCCTGGAATTGGACAGGTTAAGCTTGGCCTTGTTTAAACAAGCCCTCGCCTCCGCCGACCTATTTGGATATTTCGGTTTTTGCGGAGAAGAGCCTTTTGTTGCTGTCGGTGTCTTGCTGTCCTGAGAGAGTGGCAATCTGACCCTTGTTTTAGAAGGACCTGCCTGAGTCGTCTGGCTCAAGCTAACAAGGTTCCCAGAATCCGTACTTGCGGCTTCCCAATCCCCTATACTGCGTCGGACACTGGTTTGTCCATTTGTTGCTTCCTTTTCCGGTGTTGTTTCGCCTACTATTATAAGTTTTCCAGGTGTTCTACACACAGCCATAGTGATGGATTGAGATGAAGAGGTAATAGTGGATAATAATTTAAAAATATTGTAAAGTAAAATTTAATCGAAATAGAATTAGGGTTAAAAAACCAGGTAGAACCCTTTTTAAAACAAATCGAAGTGAAAATTGCTCACTAAGAGTCAAGTTGAAAGTGTAAAAGTCAAAAAGATAAGTGATGACGTGTCAATGTGCTAAATGCACGTATAAAGTCAAATTAGTCTAGAAACTATAAAAAATAAACACAAAAATTTTTGAATTTTCACCGAGGTGATATCCCAAAGCCACAAAAGGGTGGGTTGGGCGGGCAAATTTTTCGTTTTTCAGGTGCCGGATCACGGCGTGCGACACGTCGTTGGATGCGGCTTGCGACGCTGGACACGATGGTAAGTATTTTCAGGGTAGCGGTAATAGAAAAATTTTTGGCAATTTAGAAAAAACCCTGAAAAATGGGTGTTTTTGAAAAAGTCAATATGGCGGATGGCGCGCAAGCGCGTCGTCACGCAGTCAGGATGTGAAGAACAATGCACCAGGCTATTGAGAATTTAAATCACGCGAATCGGTTAAGCCGATCGCGAGTTATGCAAATTTGAAATTTAACAATGTATGAAAAAACTGAAATTTCGCTAAAAACTGAAAAATTCGCGCAAGATCGCTCCAAAAAGTGCACAGCACACTCGGGTAAAATTAAACACGCAGGAAAAACAAAAAAGTCCGATCAAAATATCAATATTTTCAGTCGAGATATAGTTAGTTTTAAAAATGTCGAGGTTGACCAGGTAGCCTCGGTCGGTAGGTATTCTATAGAATTATGTTTTAATTTGAAATTTTTCGCTTTTCAGGTGCCGGATCACGGCGTGCGACACGTCGTTGGATGCGGCTTGCGACGCTGGACACGATGGTAAGTATTTTCAGGGTAGCGGTAATAGAAAAATTTTTGGCAATTTAGAAAAAACCCTGAAAAATGGGTGTTTTTGAAAAAGTCAATATGGCGGATGGCGCGCAAGCGCGTCGTCACGCAGTCAGGATGTGAAGAACAATGCACCAGGCTATTGAGAATTTAAATCACGCGAATCGGTTAAGCCGATCGCGAGTTATGCAAATTTGAAATTTAACAATGTATGAAAAAACTGAAATTTCGCTAAAAACTGAAAAATTCGCGCAAGATCGCTCCAAAAAGTGCACAGCACACTCGGGTAAAATTAAACACGCAGGAAAAACAAAAAAGTCCGATCAAAATATCAATATTTTCAGTCGAGATATAGTTAGTTTTAAAAATGTCGAGGTTGACCAGGTAGCCTCGGTCGGTAGGTATTCTATAGAATTATGTTTTAATTTGAAATTTTTCGCTTTTCAGGTGCCGGATCACGGCGTGCGACACGTCGTTGGATGCGGCTTGCGACGCTGGACACGATGGTAAGTATTTTCAGGGTAGCGGTAATAGAAAAATTTTTGGCAATTTAGAAAAAACCCTGAAAAATGGGTGTTTTTGAAAAAGTCAATATGGCGGATGGCGCGCAAGCGCGTCGTCACGCAGTCAGGATGTGAAGAACAATGCACCAGGCTATTGAGAATTTAAATCACGCGAATCGGTTAAGCCGATCGCGAGTTATGCAAATTTGAAATTTAACAATGTATGAAAAAACTGAAATTTCGCTAAAAACTGAAAAATTCGCGCAAGATCGCTCCAAAAAGTGCACAGCACACTCGGGTAAAATTAAACACGCAGGAAAAACAAAAAAGTCCGATCAAAATATCAATATTTTCAGTCGAGATATAGTTAGTTTTAAAAATGTCGAGGTTGACCAGGTAGCCTCGGTCGGTAGGTATTCTATAGAATTATGTTTTAATTTGAAATTTTTCGCTTTTCAGGTGCCGGATCACGGCGTGCGACACGTCGTTGGATGCAGCTTGCGACGCTGGACACGATGGTAAGTATTTTCAGGGTAGCGGTAATAGAAAAATTTTTGGCAATTTAGAAAAAACCCTGAAAAATGGGTGTTTTTGAAAAAGTCAATATGGCGGATGGCGCGCAAGCGCGTCGTCACGCAGTCAGGATGTGAAGAACAATGCACCAGGCTATTGAGAATTTAAATCACGCGAATCGGTTAAGCCGATCGCGAGTTATGCAAATTTGAAATTTAACAATGTATGAAAAAACTGAAATTTCGCTAAAAACTGAAAAATTCGCGCAAGATCGCTCCAAAAAGTGCACAGCACACTCGGGTAAAATTAAACACGCAGGAAAAACAAAAAAGTCCGATCAAAATATCAATATTTTCAGTCGAGATATAGTTAGTTTTAAAAATGTCGAGGTTGACCAGGTAGCCTCGGTCGGTAGGTATTCTATAGAATTATGTTTTAATTTGAAATTTTTCGCTTTTCAGGTGCCGGATCACGGCGTGCGACACGTCGTTGGATGCGGCTTGCGACGCTGGACACGATGGTAAGTATTTTCAGGGTAGCGGTAATAGAAAAATTTTTGGCAATTTAGAAAAAACCCTGAAAAATGGGTGTTTTTGAAAAAGTCAATATGGCGGATGGCGCGCAAGCGCGTCGTCACGCAGTCAGGATGTGAAGAACAATGCACCAGGCTATTGAGAATTTAAATCACGCGAATCGGTTAAGCCGATCGCGAGTTATGCAAATTTGAAATTTAACAATGTATGAAAAAACTGAAATTTCGCTAAAAACTGAAAAATTCGCGCAAGATCGCTCCAAAAAGTGCACAGCACACTCGGGTAAAATTAAACACGCAGGAAAAACAAAAAAGTCCGATCAAAATATCAATATTTTCAGTCGAGATATAGTTAGTTTTAAAAATGTCGAGGTTGACCAGGTAGCCTCGGTCGGTAGGTATTCTATAGAATTATGTTTTAATTTGAAATTTTTCGCTTTTCAGGTGCCGGATCACGGCGTGCGACACGTCGTTGGATGCGGCTTGCGACGCTGGACACGATGGTAAGTATTTTCAGGGTAGCGGTAATAGAAAAATTTTTGGCAATTTAGAAAAAACCCTGAAAAATGGGTGTTTTTGAAAAAGTCAATATGGCGGATGGCGCGCAAGCGCGTCGTCACGCAGTCAGGATGTGAAGAACAATGCACCAGGCTATTGAGAATTTAAATCACGCGAATCGGTTAAGCCGATCGCGAGTTATGCAAATTTGAAATTTAACAATGTATGAAAAAACTGAAATTTCGCTAAAAACTGAAAAATTCGCGCAAGATCGCTCCAAAAAGTGCACAGCACACTCGGGTAAAATTAAACACGCAGGAAAAACAAAAAAGTCCGATCAAAATATCAATATTTTCAGTCGAGATATAGTTAGTTTTAAAAATGTCGAGGTTGACCAGGTAGCCTCGGTCGGTAGGTATTCTATAGAATTATGTTTTAATTTGAAATTTTTCGCTTTTCAGGTGCCGGATCACGGCGTGCGACACGTCGTTGGATGCGGCTTGCGACGCTGGACACGATGGTAAGTATTTTCAGGGTAGCGGTAATAGAAAAATTTTTGGCAATTTAGAAAAAACCCTGAAAAATGGGTGTTTTTGAAAAAGTCAATATGGCGGATGGCGCGCAAGCGCGTCGTCACGCAGTCAGGATGTGAAGAACAATGCACCAGGCTATTGAGAATTTAAATCACGCGAATCGGTTAAGCCGATCGCGAGTTATGCAAATTTGAAATTTAACAATGTATGAAAAAACTGAAATTTCGCTAAAAACTGAAAAATTCGCGCAAGATCGCTCCAAAAAGTGCACAGCACACTCGGGTAAAATTAAACACGCAGGAAAAACAAAAAAGTCCGATCAAAATATCAATATTTTCAGTCGAGATATAGTTAGTTTTAAAAATGTCGAGGTTGACCAGGTAGCCTCGGTCGGTAGGTATTCTATAGAATTATGTTTTAATTTGAAATTTTTCGCTTTTCAGGTGCCGGATCACGGCGTGCGACACGTCGTTGGATGCGGCTTGCGACGCTGGACACGATGGTAAGTATTTTCAGGGTAGCGGTAATAGAAAAATTTTTGGCAATTTAGAAAAAACCCTGAAAAATGGGTGTTTTTGAAAAAGTCAATATGGCGGATGGCGCGCAAGCGCGTCGTCACGCAGTCAGGATGTGAAGAACAATGCACCAGGCTATTGAGAATTTAAATCACGCGAATCGGTTAAGCCGATCGCGAGTTATGCAAATTTGAAATTTAACAATGTATGAAAAAACTGAAATTTCGCTAAAAACTGAAAAATTCGCGCAAGATCGCTCCAAAAAGTGCACAGCACACTCGGGTAAAATTAAACACGCAGGAAAAACAAAAAAGTCCGATCAAAATATCAATATTTTCAGTCGAGATATAGTTAGTTTTAAAAATGTCGAGGTTGACCAGGTAGCCTCGGTCGGTAGGTATTCTATAGAATTATGTTTTAATTTGAAATTTTTCGCTTTTCAGGTGCCGGATCACGGCGTGCGACACGTCGTTGGATGCGGCTTGCGACGCTGGACACGATGGTAAGTATTTTCAGGGTAGCGGTAATAGAAAAATTTTTGGCAATTTAGAAAAAACCCTGAAAAATGGGTGTTTTTGAAAAAGTCAATATGGCGGATGGCGCGCAAGCGCGTCGTCACGCAGTCAGGATGTGAAGAACAATGCACCAGGCTATTGAGAATTTAAATCACGCGAATCGGTTAAGCCGATCGCGAGTTATGCAAATTTGAAATTTAACAATGTATGAAAAAACTGAAATTTCGCTAAAAACTGAAAATTTCGCGCAAGATCGCTCCAAAAAGTGCACAGCACACTCGGGTAAAATTAAACACGCAGGAAAAACAAAAAAGTCCGATCAAAATATCAATATTTTCAGTCGAGATATAGTTAGTTTTAAAAATGTCGAGGTTGACCAGGTAGCCTCGGTCGGTAGGTATTCTATAGAATTATGTTTTAATTTGAAATTTTTCGCTTTTCAGGTGCCGGATCACGGCGTGCGACACGTCGTTGGATGCGGCTTGCGACGCTGGACACGATGGTAAGTATTTTCAGGGTAGCGGTAATAGAAAAATTTTTGGCAATTTAGAAAAAACCCTGAAAAATGGGTGTTTTTGAAAAAGTCAATATGGCGGATGGCGCGCAAGCGCGTCGTCACGCAGTCAGGATGTGAAGAACAATGCACCAGGCTATTGAGAATTTAAATCACGCGAATCGGTTAAGCCGATCGCGAGTTATGCAAATTTGAAATTTAACAATGTATGAAAAAACTGAAATTTCGCTAAAAACTGAAAAATTCGCGCAAGATCGCTCCAAAAAGTGCACAGCACACTCGGGTAAAATTAAACACGCAGGAAAAACAAAAAAGTCCGATCAAAATATCAATATTTTCAGTCGAGATATAGTTAGTTTTAAAAATGTCGAGGTTGACCAGGTAGCCTCGGTCGGTAGGTATTCTATAGAATTATGTTTTAATTTGAAATTTTTCGCTTTTCAGGTGCCGGATCACGGCGTGCGACACGTCGTTGGATGCGGCTTGCGACGCTGGACACGATGGTAAGTATTTTCAGGGTAGCGGTAATAGAAAAATTTTTGGCAATTTAGAAAAAACCCTGAAAAATGGGTGTTTTTGAAAAAGTCAATATGGCGGATGGCGCGCAAGCGCGTCGTCACGCAGTCAGGATGTGAAGAACAATGCACCAGGCTATTGAGAATTTAAATCACGCGAATCGGTTAAGCCGATCGCGAGTTATGCAAATTTGAAATTTAACAATGTATGAAAAAACTGAAATTTCGCTAAAAACTGAAAAATTCGCGCAAGATCGCTCCAAAAAGTGCACAGCACACTCGGGTAATATTAAACACGCAGGAAAAACAAAAAAGTCCGATCAAAATATCAATATTTTCAGTCGAGATATAGTTAGTTTTAAAAATGTCGAGGTTGACCAGGTAGCCTCGGTCGGTAGGTATTCTATAGAATTATGTTTTAATTTGAAATTTTTCGCTTTTCAGGTGCCGGATCACGGCGTGCGACACGTCGTTGGATGCGGCTTGCGACGCTGGACACGATGGTAAGTATTTTCAGGGTAGCGGTAATAGAAAAATTTTTGGCAATTTAGAAAAAACCCTGAAAAATGGGTGTTTTTGAAAAAGTCAATATGGCGGATGGCGCGCAAGCGCGTCGTCACGCAGTCAGGATGTGAAGAACAATGCACCAGGCTATTGAGAATTTAAATCACGCGAATCGGTTAAGCCGATCGCGAGTTATGCAAATTTGAAATTTAACAATGTATGAAAAAACTGAAATTTCGCTAAAAACTGAAAATTTCGCGCAAGATCGCTCCAAAAAGTGCACAGCACACTCGGGTAAAATTAAACACGCAGGAAAAACAAAAAAGTCCGATCAAAATATCAATATTTTCAGTCGAGATATAGTTAGTTTTAAAAATGTCGAGGTTGACCAGGTAGCCTCGGTCGGTAGGTATTCTATAGAATTATGTTTTAATTTGAAATTTTTCGCTTTTCAGGTGCCGGATCACGGCGTGCGACACGTCGTTGGATGCGGCTTGCGACGCTGGACACGATGGTAAGTATTTTCAGGGTAGCGGTAATAGAAAAATTTTTGGCAATTTAGAAAAAACCCTGAAAAATGGGTGTTTTTGAAAAAGTCAATATGGCGGATGGCGCGCAAGCGCGTCGTCACGCAGTCAGGATGTGAAGAACAATGCACCAGGCTATTGAGAATTTAAATCACGCGAATCGGTTAAGCCGATCGCGAGTTATGCAAATTTGAAATTTAACAATGTATGAAAAAACTGAAATTTCGCTAAAAACTGAAAATTTCGCGCAAGATCGCTCCAAAAAGTGCACAGCACACTCGGGTAAAATTAAACACGCAGGAAAAACAAAAAAGTCCGATCAAAATATCAATATTTTCAGTCGAGATATAGTTAGTTTTAAAAATGTCGAGGTTGACCAGGTAGCCTCGGTCGGTAGGTATTCTATAGAATTATGTTTTAATTTGAAATTTTTCGCTTTTCAGGTGCCGGATCACGGCGTGCGACACGTCGTTGGATGCGGCTTGCGACGCTGGACACGATGGTAAGTATTTTCAGGGTAGCGGTAATAGAAAAATTTTTGGCAATTTAGAAAAAACCCTGAAAAATGGGTGTTTTTGAAAAAGTCAATATGGCGGATGGCGCGCAAGCGCGTCGTCACGCAGTCAGGATGTGAAGAACAATGCACCAGGCTATTGAGAATTTAAATCACGCGAATCGGTTAAGCCGATCGCGAGTTATGCAAATTTGAAATTTAACAATGTATGAAAAAACTGAAATTTCGCTAAAAACTGAAAAATTCGCGCAAGATCGCTCCAAAAAGTGCACAGCACACTCGGGTAAAATTAAACACGCAGGAAAAACAAAAAAGTCCGATCAAAATATCAATATTTTCAGTCGAGATATAGTTAGTTTTAAAAATGTCGAGGTTGACCAGGTAGCCTCGGTCGGTAGGTATTCTATAGAATTATGTTTTAATTTGAAATTTTTCGCTTTTCAGGTGCCGGATCACGGCGTGCGACACGTCGTTGGATGCGGCTTGCGACGCTGGACACGATGGTAAGTATTTTCAGGGTAGCGGTAATAGAAAAATTTTTGGCAATTTAGAAAAAACCCTGAAAAATGGGTGTTTTTGAAAAAGTCAATATGGCGGATGGCGCGCAAGCGCGTCGTCACGCAGTCAGGATGTGAAGAACAATGCACCAGGCTATTGAGAATTTAAATCACGCGAATCGGTTAAGCCGATCGCGAGTTATGCAAATTTGAAATTTAACAATGTATGAAAAAACTGAAATTTCGCTAAAAACTGAAAAATTCGCGCAAGATCGCTCCAAAAAGTGCACAGCACACTCGGGTAAAATTAAACACGCAGGAAAAACAAAAAAGTCCGATCAAAATATCAATATTTTCAGTCGAGATATAGTTAGTTTTAAAAATGTCGAGGTTGACCAGGTAGCCTCGGTCGGTAGGTATTCTATAGAATTATGTTTTAATTTGAAATTTTTCGCTTTTCAGGTGCCGGATCACGGCGTGCGACACGTCGTTGGATGCGGCTTGCGACGCTGGACACGATGGTAAGTATTTTCAGGGTAGCGGTAATAGAAAAATTTTTGGCAATTTAGAAAAAACCCTGAAAAATGGGTGTTTTTGAAAAAGTCAATATGGCGGATGGCGCGCAAGCGCGTCGTCACGCAGTCAGGATGTGAAGAACAATGCACCAGGCTATTGAGAATTTAAATCACGCGAATCGGTTAAGCCGATCGCGAGTTATGCAAATTTGAAATTTAACAATGTATGAAAAAACTGAAATTTCGCTAAAAACTGAAAAATTCGCGCAAGATCGCTCCAAAAAGTGCACAGCACACTCGGGTAAAATTAAACACGCAGGAAAAACAAAAAAGTCCGATCAAAATATCAATATTTTCAGTCGAGATATAGTTAGTTTTAAAAATGTCGAGGTTGACCAGGTAGCCTCGGTCGGTAGGTATTCTATAGAATTATGTTTTAATTTGAAATTTTTCGCTTTTCAGGTGCCGGATCACGGCGTGCGACACGTCGTTGGATGCGGCTTGCGACGCTGGACACGATGGTAAGTATTTTCAGGGTAGCGGTAATAGAAAAATTTTTGGCAATTTAGAAAAAACCCTGAAAAATGGGTGTTTTTGAAAAAGTCAATATGGCGGATGGCGCGCAAGCGCGTCGTCACGCAGTCAGGATGTGAAGAACAATGCACCAGGCTATTGAGAATTTAAATCACGCGAATCGGTTAAGCCGATCGCGAGTTATGCAAATTTGAAATTTAACAATGTATGAAAAAACTGAAATTTCGCTAAAAACTGAAAAATTCGCGCAAGATCGCTCCAAAAAGTGCACAGCACACTCGGGTAAAATTAAACACGCAGGAAAAACAAAAAAGTCCGATCAAAATATCAATATTTTCAGTCGAGATATAGTTAGTTTTAAAAATGTCGAGGTTGACCAGGTAGCCTCGGTCGGTAGGTATTCTATAGAATTATGTTTTAATTTGAAATTTTTCGCTTTTCAGGTGCCGGATCACGGCGTGCGACACGTCGTTGGATGCGGCTTGCGACGCTGGACACGATGGTAAGTATTTTCAGGGTAGCGGTAATAGAAAAATTTTTGGCAATTTAGAAAAAACCCTGAAAAATGGGTGTTTTTGAAAAAGTCAATATGGCGGATGGCGCGCAAGCGCGTCGTCACGCAGTCAGGATGTGAAGAACAATGCACCAGGCTATTGAGAATTTAAATCACGCGAATCGGTTAAGCCGATCGCGAGTTATGCAAATTTGAAATTTAACAATGTATGAAAAAACTGAAATTTCGCTAAAAACTGAAAATTTCGCGCAAGATCGCTCCAAAAAGTGCACAGCACACTCGGGTAAAATTAAACACGCAGGAAAAACAAAAAAGTCCGATCAAAATATCAATATTTTCAGTCGAGATATAGTTAGTTTTAAAAATGTCGAGGTTGACCAGGTAGCCTCGGTCGGTAGGTATTCTATAGAATTATGTTTTAATTTGAAATTTTTCGCTTTTCAGGTGCCGGATCACGGCGTGCGACACGTCGTTGGATGCGGCTTGCGACGCTGGACACGATGGTAAGTATTTTCAGGGTAGCGGTAATAGAAAAATTTTTGGCAATTTAGAAAAAACCCTGAAAAATGGGTGTTTTTGAAAAAGTCAATATGGCGGATGGCGCGCAAGCGCGTCGTCACGCAGTCAGGATGTGAAGAACAATGCACCAGGCTATTGAGAATTTAAATCACGCGAATCGGTTAAGCCGATCGCGAGTTATGCAAATTTGAAATTTAACAATGTATGAAAAAACTGAAATTTCGCTAAAAACTGAAAAATTCGCGCAAGATCGCTCCAAAAAGTGCACAGCACACTCGGGTAAAATTAAACACGCAGGAAAAACAAAAAAGTCCGATCAAAATATCAATATTTTCAGTCGAGATATAGTTAGTTTTAAAAATGTCGAGGTTGACCAGGTAGCCTCGGTCGGTAGGTATTCTATAGAATTATGTTTTAATTTGAAATTTTTCGCTTTTCAGGTGCCGGATCACGGCGTGCGACACGTCGTTGGATGCGGCTTGCGACGCTGGACACGATGGTAAGTATTTTCAGGGTAGCGGTAATAGAAAAATTTTTGGCAATTTAGAAAAAACCCTGAAAAATGGGTGTTTTTGAAAAAGTCAATATGGCGGATGGCGCGCAAGCGCGTCGTCACGCAGTCAGGATGTGAAGAACAATGCACCAGGCTATTGAGAATTTAAATCACGCGAATCGGTTAAGCCGATCGCGAGTTATGCAAATTTGAAATTTAACAATGTATGAAAAAACTGAAATTTCGCTAAAAACTGAAAAATTCGCGCAAGATCGCTCCAAAAAGTGCACAGCACACTCGGGTAAAATTAAACACGCAGGAAAAACAAAAAAGTCCGATCAAAATATCAATATTTTCAGTCGAGATATAGTTAGTTTTAAAAATGTCGAGGTTGACCAGGTAGCCTCGGTCGGTAGGTATTCTATAGAATTATGTTTTAATTTGAAATTTTTCGCTTTTCAGGTGCCGGATCACGGCGTGCGACACGTCGTTGGATGCGGCTTGCGACGCTGGACACGATGGTAAGTATTTTCAGGGTAGCGGTAATAGAAAAATTTTTGGCAATTTAGAAAAAACCCTGAAAAATGGGTGTTTTTGAAAAAGTCAATATGGCGGATGGCGCGCAAGCGCGTCGTCACGCAGTCAGGATGTGAAGAACAATGCACCAGGCTATTGAGAATTTAAATCACGCGAATCGGTTAAGCCGATCGCGAGTTATGCAAATTTGAAATTTAACAATGTATGAAAAAACTGAAATTTCGCTAAAAACTGAAAAATTCGCGCAAGATCGCTCCAAAAAGTGCACAGCACACTCGGGTAAAATTAAACACGCAGGAAAAACAAAAAAGTCCGATCAAAATATCAATATTTTCAGTCGAGATATAGTTAGTTTTAAAAATGTCGAGGTTGACCAGGTAGCCTCGGTCGGTAGGTATTCTATAGAATTATGTTTTAATTTGAAATTTTTCGCTTTTCAGGTGCCGGATCACGGCGTGCGACACGTCGTTGGATGCGGCTTGCGACGCTGGACACGATGGTAAGTATTTTCAGGGTAGCGGTAATAGAAAAATTTTTGGCAATTTAGAAAAAACCCTGAAAAATGGGTGTTTTTGAAAAAGTCAATATGGCGGATGGCGCGCAAGCGCGTCGTCACGCAGTCAGGATGTGAAGAACAATGCACCAGGCTATTGAGAATTTAAATCACGCGAATCGGTTAAGCCGATCGCGAGTTATGCAAATTTGAAATTTAACAATGTATGAAAAAACTGAAATTTCGCTAAAAACTGAAAAATTCGCGCAAGATCGCTCCAAAAAGTGCACAGCACACTCGGGTAAAATTAAACACGCAGGAAAAACAAAAAAGTCCGATCAAAATATCAATCAATGGTTAGGTTAGGTTAGGTTAGGTTAGGTTTTTTTTTTTTTTTTTTTTTTTTTTTTTTTTTTTTATTATTATCACTTCTACCTCCAACGTTATCGGAGACTATTTTAACTTATATATTTTTTAGAACAATTAAGGAAAATCTTCTACGAAAGACATCTGGGAAGGGAGGACCCAGATAGTGCCGGATTCTTACCGGCTAAAAACCTTAATTGTTTGGGGCTGTTTTCTTGCTCTTTTTGGGCAGTTTTCTAGCTCTTTTGCTTACAGTTACAATCTTATACTATTTATTACCACCACCAACAATATTTGTGTACGTTTTTGTTTTGTTTTTTATATAATATATTACAAATTTGGACTTATTGACTAAGTTTTCTTATTATATTATTTGTTATACTTAACAGTAATATACAATTATATTATGTAAGTATACATTTTCCTTACTACGTTTTATTTCTTAAAATTACGGTTTCTGCTAATTTTTTACAATATTCAATGAACTTAGGTCTATCCTTACTATCTAATACATCATATACACTTTCTTTATTTATTTTTCTATTCAATTCCTGCTCCAAATTAAATCTGTCATATCCAAATATGGGACACTCAAACAAAATGTGGACTACAGTCTCGGGGACAGTTGGATCGCAGGCGCACGATGGGTTCCCCTTACACCCGAACCGGTTCAGGTATCCGGAGAAACCACCGTGCCCCGTCATAACCTGTGTGAGGATATTATTTATCTCGATCTTCTTACTCATTCTGTATGCCGCAAGCGCATTTGGGAGGAATATTTTCGTAACGGACGCGGTTTCACCCTCGATGTATCTCCGGTTCCACTCGTCAATCGACTCCATTCGGATGTGTCGCTTGACGAATGAAACCGGGCACAGATCGTAGTCAGGTCTGCGCTTCGACTTCTTGGCTGCCTCTTTTGCGAGCATATCCGCTCTCTCGTTCCCATCCAGTCCCGCGTGAGCCTTTATCCAGAACAACTCTACCAGTTTGTTCTGGAGGGAAAGAGTTTTCAGGTTTTCCCTTGTTTCTACGGCTAGTGGGTGGAAGCAACTTGGGTTCTGGACGGTTTGAAGAGCAGCCATCGAGTCGCTATATATGCCAAAGGTTTGAGCAGGTAGTTTGTTGGCTTCGCGGGTTGCCACGCAGATTGCGAGGAGTTCGGCCTGGTAGACGGTGCAGTAGCTTTCCAATGCAAGTTTGAGGGTCTTCGTCTCTGACGCGCTGTTCCATATGGAGATCGCGGCACCGACTCGACCCTCAATCTTGCTGCCGTCTGTAAACATCCGGATGTCATATCCGGAGTGGGCAGCTACTTGTTCTCGGTCCACCAGGCACTCGAATTTTAGCTCGACTCGCTCCGCGGGGTGTGGCGCTTCTAACGCTGATGCCATCTTTTCGACCTCTCTATCCTTAAGCGCGGTCTGTGGCACTCCTCTCTTGGCTTCGTACAATTGGGCTGCCTCGCGGACCCTTAGGTCAAGTGGCAAAATGCCCGCGAGCGCCAGTACTGAGTGGAGCGACACCGTCCGGTACGCTTTGCATATGCGCTGTGCTATTCCTCGTTGGACAACATCCAGTTGCTTGCATATTCCCTTCCTCTGGGTGGTATGTGCCCATACGCTGGCGGCATACAGAATGATTGGCTCCACCGTGGCAACATAAATAATCTTAATCACTTCGGGGTGGAGGCCCCAGCTGGTTTTCGCAGCTTTACTCAGCTGCTTATATATAGCCAACGCTTTTCTGCAGACATTCGCCACGTGTGGCTTAAAAGTGAGCTTATTGTCAATCGTGACGCCCAACAGCTTTATCTCCTTTGCCACAGCGATGGGGACACCGTCCATGCTCAGCCTTGGGGTGTCGTATTTAAGTTTCCGCGTAATTATCATACAACTTGTTTTGTGCGGTGCAAATCTGAGCTTATTTACGACACCCCAAGACCTTACGTGGTTTAAGGCATCATTTGCGCGCTGCTCTATTTCGAGCGCTGTGTCTGCGTCGAAGATAAGCACGACGTCGTCGGCGAATGCCTGGCAGAAGTCACCCCTCCCCTCCAAGCTTTTAAGGAGCGGGTCCAGCAAGAGATTCCACAGGATCGGTCCTCCTATGGAGCCTTGGACGCATCCCTTGCTGGTGCCTTTGGAGACCTCCTCCCCGGCGTAGCGCAGTCTAACTTTTCTGTCCCTGAGGTAACTGTCCATCACCTTCCTTATGTTTATAGGACACTGTTCCTCAGCCAGTCGGATTCTCATGGCCGGCCACCAGGCGCTGTCGAAGGCTCCCTCTATATCCAAAGACACTATGGTCACTAGCTTCTTTTGACTGAGCTTACTGTTAATGTGCTGCATCAGGGTATAGAGGGAGTCCTCGGTGCTCCTTTGCGGCATGAACCCGAACTGGCGAGTACTCATTGTCGGAAGGAGATGGAATTTTAGGCGAGCTACAATCATTTTTTCATATATTTTGCCTAATATTGGCAACAAGCCAATTGGCCTGTAGGCTTTTGGTGTATTGTAGCTCGCCCTGCCCGGTTTCCTCAGGATCACCACTACCGCTTCCTTCCAAGCTGTGGGGAAGTGGTGGAGCCTAAGACACGCATTCAAAAGAGCCAGGAAGGTCTCGGGGTCGGTTTCGATAGCTCGTTGGCAAATATCGGCTGTAAACCCCTCGGTGCCGGGGGCCTTTTTGGGGTTGAAAGAACCGCACGCTGCACGGAGTTCCGCCATAGTGAACGGTGGGTCACACGAACCATCGTGCTGGTCACCGTTAACATTTTCAGCTTTAGCCCTGACTTGTCGGTGTTCGGCGTTATCGTCGTCTTGAAGGTCTTCCGGATAAAAGGTTTCCGCCAAATATTTGGCAGATTCCTTTGCCTCCAAGACGACGCCGTCTTTTTCTAGTGGCAGGTCTTCCTCCCTGCGAGCGGTTCTCCCAATTACTCTATAGATCCCCTCCCAGACCCCCTCCCTATCCTGCCTCTCACAAAAGTCCTTCCAGCTTTTGACCACGGCCTTCGCTGCTTCCGCTTCGTACTCTCCCTTAACCTTAAGATATTCCTCCACAACATAGGTTTTCCGCGCGGGGGCTGCGTTTCTGATTCGACGCTTTTTTGTGGCGACCTCGGCTTTCATTTTAGCAAGTTTCTCGGACCACCATGGTATGTCTATTTCGTCTTTATGTTTCTTCGTCGGCATTGATTCTGTACACGAGAGGGTGATACTTTCAGTGTATGAATCTATCATCCTGTCTATTTCTTCAACAGTGGTGATTTGATCTATGTTTAATTTTGATATATTTCTTTCCAAAAGTAATTCTTTGAGTTTATTTTTAAATTTAGTCCAATCGGCTTTCTTTGTGTTAAATTTCCTAGTGGTCCTGTGTATCTTAATCCCCTTCGCTTTTTTAAGCCGAATACGAAAGACCATACCATTGTGGTCCGAGCTTGTCAATCCTTCGTCGACTCGCCAGTCGTCGACCAGGTCTAATATGTCTGTGGAGCACGCTGTGATATCCACGAAGCTTCGGAAGCATTTTCCCCCTCTTATGGTGCAGAAGGTCGGGGTCGTTCCTTTATTCAGGATATCCATACCCATTTCCCCGAGCGTCCCTGCCACTTCTATTCCCCTGTTGTCAATTTTAGGGCTTCCCCACCAAGAATTTTTCGCGTTGGCATCTCCCCCGATAAGCCACTTTCGAGAACCGAATTTGGCTTCGATCTTTTTGAAATGATCCATGTACGGTTGTAGGGGAAGATCCGGTTCAAGGTAAAAAGAGACCAGTGTGATCCTCCAGGCAGTGGTCTGGATCCCCACCACCACGATGTTGTTGGTGGTGAGTTCTGGGTACTGTATGACATTAAGGTCTGGGTCGAAGACGGCTATAGCCGCTTTTACAGTACCCTCCTCCGCGCCAGTGCTCTGGAATATCCGCACGCCTCTGTACCCCTTCATGGATCTCCGGCCGCCGACATATGGTTCCTGGAGGAGTGCCACTGCTGCCTTCTGGTTTTTGGCTGCAAGCATTATCTCGTCGGTCGCTAGCCTTTTGCGCTGTAGATTGGCTTGGAATACCCGATATGTGTTGTTGTTGCCGTGGTTGCCCTTAGCAATACGCAATGGAGGTGCGAGCTAATGCGTCCCGTTTACGACGCACTGGGCAGTCCTGACTGAACGTGTTGTGTGCCACGTTTTCGAGTTCAGCCCTCGTGCAGTTCCGGCATTGCGGTGGTGCGCCAGTCTTCCAGTCCGCACAATCCGCCTTAAGGTGGGGACCGCCACAGTGGCTACACAGGTCAGCCGCTTCTTTGCAGAAGCGTTTACTGTGGCCGTATCCCAGGCACCTGCTGCACTGTACCAGGGGGGATTGGTCCTCTACCCTGACTCGCTGCAGGTCGATGTGTACGGACTTCTGCTCGAGGGCCCTTCTCCAGACGGTTGGTGACACACTAACGACCACGTGTCCAGCATGGGGGTTTCGCGTACGCCTCCTATACTTCACGCTGATCCTATCTTCCGCCTCGTCAAGGTCTCGGAAGATTGCCCGGTTCTGGTTCCTGAAGGCCTTGAGGACATCGTCGTCAGTGTTAACTGATAGGACGTCCTTGAGAACCAGAAGGGGGTCTTTATTTGCTACCTCCTCGACGGAGAGACCTTTGCCGTCTTTTTCGAGCCTTCGCGTTACTTTGTTTCGCTCTTCTACTGTACCGAAACCCATGACCACTTTTCGGTCTCTTGCCTTGCGAACTCGTTCGACTTGTACCCAGCCCTCTTTAGCGGGTTAGGTTAGGTTAGGTTAGGTTAGGTTAGGTTAGGTTAGGTTAGGTTAGGTTAGGTTAGGTTAGGTTAGGTTTTTTTTTTTTTTTTTTTTTTTTTTTATTAATCAAAATTACCCCTGACATGGAGGGTCAAGGACTTTTTTCATCTTGTCTTCTTGGTAACCATTTGTAGTATCTTTTGTTTATTTAGATTTTAGAACAATGTTTTTGTAGCAGATAGAATTTCTATTTATTTACCTAATAATATTTGCCAAATTTACATACTAAACATTTTATATTCTCTATATACCACAGTATATATACAATATATATATGATAGCATAGTATTTATTAATTATTTGATTTTTGCTTTTAAGTTATACTATTTTATATATATTTATCTATAGTCACTATATTCAATATATATTATAGCTTACTTTTTTCGTTTTTATTGTTTTTTATAACTTTTGTTGCTAAATTTTTGCAGTATTCTAGGAATCTGCTACGCACATCTTTATTTGCTACGATTGAATGTATATTCCTTGTATTGATAGCTTGTTGAGTTTCCAATTCAAGATCTATTCTTTCTTTTCCATATATAGGACATTCTGTTAGGACATGTAAAATACTTTCCGCAGCTTCTGGATCACAGGCACATGCTGGGCTCTCCTTGCACTTAAATCGATTTAAGTACTCGGAGAACCCACCATGGCCTGTCATTACTTGTACGATTATAGGGTCCAGTTGAATTTTGTTTATAACTGCGAAAGCTGAGACCACGTCGGGGAAAAACACCTTTGTAGTAGCAGCAGTATCCTCAGAGACATATCGTTTGTTCCACTCGCCAATCGAGTCCAGACGTATCTGTCGCTTGGCGAATGAAACTGGGCACTGATCATACTGTGGCCTTATCTTGAGTTTGAGTGCAGCAGACTTCGCGAGTTCATCGGCTCGTTCGTTTCCCTCCAATCCTACATGAGCTTTGATCCAAAATAATTTGATGTTTTTATTTCGGTTTTTGCCATCATTTAGATTTGATCTTATTTTTACTGCAAGAGGGTGGAGGGAAGCCCCATTCGCTACGGTCTCTAACGCTGACCTAGAATCGCAAAATATGCTGCACTCATCTCCTGCGCTTTCAAGAGCCATCTCCGTGGCCCCCAGCAGAGCAAGCAGTTCCGCCTGATAGACAGTGCAGAAACTCTCCAGTTTGTATCTCTTGGTTCGGGTTTCCACGGCTCCATCCCACAGAGATAGAGCCGCACCAACCTTCCCCTCAATTTTGCTACCGTCAGTAAAAATTCGCACCTGACTGGTTGCGTGCTGGAGCATTTCTGCACCGTCCGTCACGGTTCCTATCTGTATTTCTACTTGCTCCGCCGGGTGCGGGGCGTCAGTAAATCGGACTTGTTTTTCAACTTCCCTGTCTCCTATCACTCGCTGAGAGTAACCCTTTTTAATTTCGTATAAGCTGGCTGCTTCTCTGATCCTCAGGTCCAGAGGAAGCAACCTAGCGAGAACTAGGGCCGAGTTCAGCGAGACAGTTCGGTACGCTTTTATGATCTTCTGAGCGAAGCCGCGTTGCACCGTATTCAGGTGTTTACGGATTCCGATTTTCTGCGTCGATGACGCCCATGAGCTAGCCGCGTACATTATAACTGGCTCTACTACCGCCGTGTATATGGTTCTGATTATCTCCGGTTCCAGCCCCCAACTTATCTTTGCTGCAGTCGACAGCTGCTTGTACAGGTTCAATGCCTTGCGGCACACATTGGTCGCATGGGCATTGAACGTCAGCTTGTCGTCTACAGTGAGGCCGAGTATCTTCATTTCCCTGGAAAGTCCGACTGGCTGCCCGCCCATGCTCAACAGTGGTGAGTCGTATTTTAATTTGTTCGTGATAACCATTGCCTTGGTTTTGTGAGGCGCGAATCTAAGTTTATTTACGACTCCCCACTGCTGAACGTACGCTAGCGCACCGTTTGCCCGTCCCTGGACTTCCAGCGCCGTGTCCCCGGAGAAAATCAGAACCACATCATCAGCAAAAGCCTGGCAGTAGTGTCCTCGCGCAGTGAGCTCCTTCAAGAGTGGATCCAAAAGCAGGTTCCAGTAAGTTGGTCCCCCGATAGAGCCCTGTACACACCCCTTTGTGGTTTTCCTGACACATTCTGCCCCCGCATACCGAACACGCACCCTTCTGTCGGCGAGATAATTGTCCACCAACCGTCGAAGATTTCTCGGACATCGAGTCTCCGCCAATCTGCATTTGATGGCAGGCCACCATGCGCTGTCGAAGGCTCCCTCTATATCAAGTGAGACCACGGTGATGAGCTTCTTAGCATTTAGTTTTTCTCGAATGTGCTGCATCATGACATAGAGGGAGTCTTCGGTGCTGCGCTGTGGTGTAAACCCGAACTGTCGACTGCTCATTTCCGGTAGGATATGCCATCTTATCCTTCTTATGAGCATTTTCTCGAGAATCTTCCCGAACAATGGTAAGAGTCCGATTGGCCTATATGATTTTGGGTGCGTGTATGTATCTTTTCCTGGTTTAGGAAGCACAACCACCGCGGCTTCCTTCCATATTTTGGGGAAGTAGTGCAGGCTGAGGCATTTGTTCAGGAGGCAGAGGAACAGATCGGGACTATGCGTAATGGCCGCACAGCATATATCAGCCGTGAAGCCGTCGGTGCCCGGAGCCTTCTTCGGATTGAAGCTTGAAGCTGCCCACTTGAGTTCCTCAGCGGTAAATGGCGGATCGCATGGTTCACCATGTGTCCCTTTGTTTGCCTCATTTGCTTTTTTGCGTGTCTCCTCGTGGACAGCTTCATCCTCATCCGTTTTATCTTCCGGATAGAAAGTCTCCGCCAACAGCTCCGCCGACTCTTCCGCTCCAAGGACTTTGCCATCTTTCACTAATGGTACATCCTCTCTCCTGATTGCTGTACGGCCTATCACCCTATATATGCCGTCCCACATGCTCTCCCGGTCTTGTTTACCGCAGAACTGTTTCCAGCTATCGATGCGGGCCTTTTTTGCCTCCATCATGTACCTGCTCCTGGCTTCAATGTACTGCTGCACCACCATAGCTCGGCGGACAGGCGCTGAATTGGAGATCCTTCTTTTCATTTTTGTGACCTCTTTTTTGAGTTGATTTAGCTCTTCAGTCCACCAAGACAATCCTACTCTAGTTTTCTTTTTTATTTCAGGTATGGCGTCATCACATGCTTGCTTAACTGAGTCGGAATATCTTTCTGCAAATTTTTCCAGGTCTACCGTATTTGTTATTTTATTTATTTCATCCACGCAAATTCCTTCTCTTGTCCAAATTTCATTTAACTTCGTTCGAAACTGATGCCAATTTGCCTTTTTGGTGTTATAGGTTCTGGTCTGTCTTTTGATTGCGATCCCCTCAGATTGTTCAGCTGTTATTTCAAATAGGATTGCCTTGTGGTCGGAGCAAGTCACCTCTCCATCTAACCTCCAGCCGCCTACCCGCCGCAGCATATTCTCAGAGCAAGTAGTGATGTCTACACAGCTGGTGTATCTCTTATTGCCCCTCATTGTGTCGAAGGTAGGCTCATTACCCCGGTTTAATAATTGCAGCTCTAATTCCTCCAAAAATCCCGCAAGGTCCTCACCCCTGTGATCAACTTCCCTACTGCCCCACCATGGGTTCCAGGCATTGACATCTCCGCCCATTATCACGTCCTTTGTCCCTATCTCGTCCATGACTTTTTTGATCCATGCCATATATGGTTCCAGCGATTTGTCTCCCTCTAGGTATACTGAAACTAATCCAATGTGACGTTTCCCAACTTTGATTTTTGCTACTGCTATGTTTTCCGTAGTGAGGGTTGGGCACGAGGTAATTTCAACGGTATCATCGAACAATACGATAGCCGCCTTTACCACCTTTTCGGTTTTCTTGTCGTACTGTAACACTCGTGTTCCGGGATAGTTTTTCATTATACCGACATTTCCAATATATGGCTCCTGGACGAGAGCAAAGGCAACTTTCCTCTTGGCAGCTTCTATGACAAACTCCGCTGTTGCAAGCTCGCATTTTTGTAAGTTCGCCTGAAGGACGCGATAATGGGCGGGTACGGGTACAGCTCTTATTGGACTTCCATTTATGACGCCTGGGGAGCCCTTAGCAATAGGCCGTGGTTGATCTCGCTAGCGCGTCCCATTTACGTCTGATTGGACACACAGAGCTAAATGCGTTGTGCTCCCGCATGCCTAGTTCAGCTTTTTTGCAATTACAGCATTCCGGTGCTTCTCCAGAGAGTCTTGCTGTACAGTCGGCACTCATATGTGTGCCGCCACAGTGACTACAGACCTCCTGGGTTTCTTGGCAACGCTGTCTACCATGGCCATATTCTAGGCAGCGGGAACACTGCACCAGGGGAGACTGGTCCTCCACTCTGATCCTCTGGAGATCAATGTGTACTGCCTTAGCATCTATTAATCGGACCCAGAGCTGAGGAGACACTCTCATCACTAAGTGTGATGTGAGTTGATTTCTGGATCTTTTCTTATATATAACATCTATGCGATCGTTTTCCGGAGCAATTCCCTCAAACAGACGCTTATTTTGGGCTTTCAGTGCCCTAACCACGTCCTCATCCGTATTACTCCGAAGTACGTCGCGAAATATAACGAGTGGATCTTTGTTTTTCGCCTCTTGTACATTCAGATCTTCACCAGCTGCTCTTATTCTCTTCTTTACATTTTCTATTTCTTCTGGCGTCTTACATCCCAGTATAACTTTTCTGTCCCTTGCCTTCCTAACTTTATCTATTGTTACTAATGCTTTCTTTTGTTGCAGGATCACAGACACAAGCCGGACTCTCCTTGCATTTAAATCGATGTAAATAATCGGAGAATCCGCCGTGGCCCGTCAACACCTGCACTACAGTTGGATCTAATTGGATCTTACGTAATACCGGATATGCTGATATCACATCTGGGAAAAATATTTTGGTTGTACCAGCGGTTTCTTCTGTTTTATACCTTTTGTTCCATTCGTCAAGCGAGTCCATGCGGATTTGTCGCTTGGCGAATGAAACAGGGCATTTGTCGTAGTGCGATCGGGTTTTTAGTTTTAGTGCAGCATATTTTGCGAGTTCATCAGCTCTCTCATTTCCCTCCATCCCCACATGGGCTTTGATCCAGTAAAGTTTGATGTTTTTATTTTGCAGTTTACTGGCCGTCATGTTGGATCGTATTTTGACAGCGAGGGGATGAAGGGATACTCCATTTGCTACTAACTCTAAAGCCGATCTGGAGTCACAGAATACGCTGCACTCTTCTCTCCCATATGCTAGAGCCATTTCCGTGGCCTCCAGCAGAGCAAGCAGTTCCGCCTGAAAGACAGTACAGAAAGGCTCCAGCCTGCATTTCTTGGTTCGGGTTTCCACGCCTCCATCCCACAAGGATAGAGCCGCGCCAACCTTCCCCTCGATTTTGCTGCCATCTGTAAATATCTGTAATTGGCTCATCTCGTGGTGGGCCATTTCTGCACTGTCTGTCACGCTTCCAATCCGTATCTCTACCTGCTGTGCCGGGTGCGGCACACTCGTACACGACACAGGTCTCTCCACCTCTCTATCTTTTACCACTCGCTGGGAGTAGCCTCTTTTTATTTCAAATAAACTGGCTGCTTCTCTGATCCTGATATCAAGGGGAAGCAAACCTGCGAGTGTTAGAGCGGAGTTCAGGGATACAGTTCTGTATGCTTTTATGATTTTTTGGGCAAACCCACGTTGGACCGCGTTGAGTTGTTTCTTTATTCCAATTTTGTTTGTTGCTGATGCCCACGCACTGGCCGCATACATAATGACAGGCTCTACTACCGACGTGTATATGGTTCTGACTATCTCCGGTTCGAGACCCCAATGAATTTTTGCTGCCCTAGATAGCTGTTTGTATAAGTTCAATACCTTACGACACACATTGATTGCGTGGGTATTAAACGTAAGTTTGTCATCTATCGTGAGGCCGAGTATTTTGATTTCTCGGGACAGCTCTATTTCCTGCCCGCCCATGCTTAGACGTGGTGAGTCGTATTTTAACTTTTTTGTGATGACCATCGCTTTTGTTTTTTGTGGTGCAAACTTAAGTTTGTTCGCGACTCCCCACCTCCGAACATGTGCGAGAGCGCTGTTTGCTCGTCTCTGTACCTCAGACGCCGTGTCTCCGGAGAAAATCAGAACCACATCGTCGGCGAAGGCCTGACAGTAGTCCCCTTTTTCAGTCAACTCTTTTAGGAGTGGATCCAGTAGCAGATTCCAGTAAGTTGGCCCTCCTATAGAACCTTGAACGCAGCCCTTTGTGGTTTCTTTAGTGTACTCCTCTCCGGCATACCGCACACGCACCTTTCTATCCGTCAGGTAGCTGTCCACTAGCCGCCGCAGGTTTATTGGACACTGGGTTTCTGCTAACCTGCATTTTATTGCAGGCCACCACGCATTATCGAACGCACCTTCTATGTCAAGTGAGACTAGAGTGATGAGCTTCTTTTCATTTAGGTGTTTATTTATTTTCTGCATCATGACATAGAGGGCGTCCTCAGTGCTGCGTTGCGGTGTGAAACCAAACTGTTGGCTACTCATTTTGGGAAGGGTGTACCATTTTATGCGTCTAGTTAATATTTTTTCTAGTATTTTGCCAAGTACCGGGAGGAGTCCAATTGGCCTGTAAGATTTCGGGTGCGTATAATCTTCTTTCCCTGGCTTTTGGAGCACCACTACCACCGCTTCCTTCCAGGTCTTAGGGAAATGGGACAAGCTGAGACATTTGTTTAAGAGAGACAGGAATAGGTCTGGATTATGATTTATAGCCACTTTACAGATGTCGGCTGTAAAACCATCGATTCCTGGAGCTTTTTTCGGGTTGAAGCTATTTACGGCCCACTTGAGCTCTTCTTTAGTAAATGGTGGGTCACATGGTTCATTATGTTTCTCTTCATTTATATATCTAGCTCTCTTACGAGTCTCTTCGTGAACCGCACTATCTCCTTCCGTTGTGTCCTCTGGATAGAAGGTCTCCGACAAAAGCTTGGCAGACTCACGTGGACCTAGGACTTTGTCATTTTGAGTCAGTGGCAAATCATCTTTTTTAGTAGTTGTGCGACTGATCACCCTGTATATCCCGTCCCACATGCTTTCCCGATCCTGTTTCCCACAAAACTGTTTCCAGCTGGTAATTTTTGCACTCTTTGCTTCTTTCAGATATTTTTCTTTCGCCTCGAGGTACTGCTGAACAACCATGGCTCTACGAATGGGGGCAGCGTTGGAGATTTTCCTCTTTTTTCTAGCAACATCTGCTTTCATTTCGCTTAACTCCTCGGTCCACCAGGGCAGCACCGCTTTCTTTCCACCTTTTGTTTCCGGGATTGAATCTTTACATGCCTGATCTATTGAGTCTGAATAATTTTCCACCATTTTTTCCAACTGCTCCTTATTATTTATCTTATCAATTTCTTTTGTATTTATATTGTTTTCTTCCCAAATTTTATCTAGCTTTTTCCGAAATTGTGACCAGTTGGCTTTTCGTGTGTTATACTTTCTTGTCTGGCTTTTCAGTGCAATGCCTTCGGATCTTCCTGCTTTTATTTCAAACAGAATTGCCCTGTGGTCCGAGGAAGTCAGATTACTGTCCAGTCTCCAACCTTCTACCCTATCCAACATACCCTGCGAGCAAGTGGTGACATCCACATGGCTCTTATATCTTTTGTTGCCTCTATAGGTGTCAAAAGTGGGCTCAATACCTTGGTTCAGTATCTGCAGTTCCAGCTCTATGAATAGCCCTGCGAGATCTTCCCCTCGGTAGTCAACGTCTTCACTACCCCACCATGTGTGCCAAGCATTCACATCACCACCCAATATCACATCCTTTGTTCCGATTTCATTCATAACCTTCCTCATCCAAGTTATATAGGGTTCTATTGGCTTGTCACCCTCCAGGTATACTGACACCACACCCGTTATTCGTTTTCCCGTTCTAAGTTTGACAACAGCAATATTCTCAGTGGTAAGCGTTGGGCACTGAATGACATCGATACTCTGGTCAAACAAAACTATAGCTGCTTTGACTACTTTCTCAGTTTTGTTTTGGCATTGTATTACTCGGGTTCCAGCGTGACATTTCATCATACCAACATTACCAATGTAGGGTTCTTGGACAAGGGCGAATGCTACTTTACGTCTGACTGATTCGGTTATGAATTCTGCTGTTGCCAGCTCACTTCTTTGAAGGTTTGCCTGAAGGGCATGATAATGGCGAAGCTCCACTTTTGAGGATTTATCTAGAATGTTAGTGCTTGGGGAGCCCTTAGCAGTAGGACGTAGTCGCTCTTGCCAACGCATCCCACTTCCTTCTAATAGGGCATTGGGTGCTGAATGCGTTGTGTTCTCTCATGCTCAGATTTGCTTTTTTGCAGTTGCAGCATTCGGGCACGTCTCCGTCCAGTCTCTTGGAACATTCGGCACTCATGTGTTGGCCACCGCAGTGACTACACACCTCCTGAGTTTCTTGGCAACGCTGTTTCCCGTGACCGTACCCCAGACACCGAGAACACTGCACCAAGGGAGATTGGTCTTCGACTCTAATTCTCTGGAGGTCAACGTGCACAGTTTTTGCCTCTGTCAATTGAATCCATAGCTTTGGTGTTACTCTCAAAACAAGGTGCGAGGTCAACGGGTTTCGTGCCTTTTTCCTGTAGATGACACTGAGACGGTCTTCTTCTGGAGAAAGTCCTTCAAATAACCGTTTGTTCTGAGATCTCAGTGCTCTTAAGACGTCTTCATCTGCGTTGCTTTGAAGAACGTCTCGTAGGATGACCAAAGGATCCTTGTTTTTCGCCTCCTGCACAAAGAGCTCCCCACCCGCAGCCTCTATTCGTTTCTTAACCTTTTCCATTTCCTGTGTGGTCTGACATCCCAAAATCACCTTCCTATCCTTTGCTTTCCTCACTTTGTCTATTATTACTCCACCTTCTTTCGCATTTACCACTTTTCGTATTCTGTCCAAAACTTGGTCTCCCGTTTCAGTCTCATCTTTTGAGGTAATAATAACCGAGTGCATGGTTTTGGTTGCGAGGGTTTGCTCCTTAGGAATCTTTGAAACCACACTCGCATAGCTTTCTCTACTTTGTTTCAACATATCCTTGTGTCCCTGTATTTCCTCTCTAAGTCTGCCCATTTCCAATTTACTTTCTTCTAAAAGCTTACTATGCTCTGCTATTTTTGATATTATTTGGGAGTCATTTTTTCCTACTGTTTCGCATTTTTCTTTTCTTTCTTTCCTGGTCTCTATGTATCTAGCTTCAGATTTTTTAACAACTTCATACATATCTTTAAGGCACTCTATGACCTTTTTCTTTATAATTGTTTTAATGTTGCCCGAGTTTTCCATTTGTCCCATAGCTGTCGTCATAAGATATCTCGCTTCTTCAACTAGAGTCTTTTTCTTTTGTTCTTTTTCAACCGTTATGGTCTTGTTAAGTAGTATTTGGGAGGAAGCGGGGCTCTGTGACCTACGTTCCATCTCACCAAAACTCTTTCGAGCTTGTTCGAATGCGGAAGGGCCAGCCTTCTCTGTCTGTTTGTCTTGACTCTCTTCCAGTGGTTCTAGATTCAGCGTTGGTACAACTCTTTCTGAGTTTTGCTTGTCCATTTTCGGGGTATGAAACATGTTCATGTCAGGGGTATTTGTCAATTAAGATTGATAGGTCTAAAAGGTTTGTATAAGTTATAAAGGTTTACCTATGAATGATATTATTTTATAAGAACGAACACTAAACAACAAGTAAAAGATAAAAAATATAAAAAATAAACAATAAACAGGGTATGATAAAGTAAGTAGAACTAATTGAATTCTAATTAATTTGTAATATTGTCTAAGTATCCCATAGACGCTCACAATTTACTATGGTCAATAAACCAAACTTATTCGCAATGTCGTTGAGGATGCTAAAAGTCAAGACTATAAATTTACGCTACTCTACTTTGTAGAGACGGTTATTGTGTATATTTTATAATATGGATAGAGTCAAAGAATGATAATTAATATTTTTATTTAATATTTATAATGGATCTCTAACCCTGTCAGTAATAAATCGGCCAAGATATGTCACGACTCTACTATTGTAGAGTCGGTCTGTATTTTATTTTGCTAACCTGTAGCGAGTCTTGCTTATAGTCTAAACTTAATCTATGGTGCTGCGCAGCCTTCAGTCAAATTTATTCTTAACTAACAATTTTTCAAAAACTCTATGTAGAGTGTCAAATCCAACGCCGACGGACAGTTCTCTCCAAGCCCTTTTAATTAAGCTCAAACTCGACCAATCTATCTGGACTGGTTCTAAAGATACAGGACTTTTAATAATTTCAAGATGGCCGCCGGGGGTGGTTTCTTGGGGTATGATTTAATTTACGCAGTATTCTTTACAGTATTACATAAAAGTACGGCAAAGTGTAAATAAAATAAAGTAAAAACAGGTTAAAATTTTCGTAGGGGTTGATGGATATAATAGGGGATGAGGCGATGGGGGTGGATTTAATTACCAATTCAAATAATATTAATGACATAAAATAATATTAATCGAAATTTGCAAAAATACAGGCTAGCAAATAATTTTATACAAAATAGGGGGTTGGGGGTTTTTAGGGGGGGTGGGGATGATATGGCCCAATTCCCAATGAAGAACCCTGGATAAAACTATCATAAAATAAAATAATTTCAATAAATAAAAAATCTAAAATAATTTCAATATTAACAAGTCACAGGTCTTCTTAAATTGGTGGTCAGGTCAAAATAGGGGTAGAGGGTTGGGCCTAGGGGTAAATGATGGGGGTGGGTTGGATTTTGATTCGGCTTTAGCCTAATCGGGGGAGGGTTTTAGGGAGGGGGGGCCAAATTTCGTTATTTTTGACCTAGGACGCACCGTTTCAGAGATAATTGAACTTGAAAGTTTCAGCCCTATCTTTACAATCTTAAAATTTTCAGTTGTGTTAAAACGATCAAAGTATTTAATAACCAAATACTACCCCAACGGTGAGTCCAAAAATCTAGTTTTTCTACTTACATATAGTTTTTATATTAGGGTTAATTTAATATAAATGTCCGGTCCTGCGTCTGCCTCGGGGGTTGGTCTGGATGGCGGCTGAAGTCAAGGGGATGATTTCTTCAACTTTAGGACGTTGGTTTAGATAGTTCCCGATGGAATTTAGGGCCGCTGAAATTTTTGCCTGGCGTGTGATAAGCTCAATTTACCGACGAGCTCCTCGTTGTTGCGCTAGGGTGGTTTCAACCCCCAATTTTATCAAAATTTAGGGGTAAATTGCGCAGGGGGTAGTTTTTGAGGGGTCGTACGGGTTAGTCCACCATAGGATTGTTTCAGGCGACTACGTCGCTTACTGAATTAATTTCACGTTATTTTTTCGAAATTTCCACCCCTTTCCGAGTTACAGGGTTGACAAACTTATCAGGTAATGGCGGACCGGCGTCAGTTTCCAGCAAAAAATTCGCGAAAAATCCAAAACTTAACCCAAAAAGTTGCGGTTTTCTTTGTCTTGTAGACCGTGAATTTTCCCTTCAGGTAAATTACTAAAATTAGTAGGTCGTCGATCTACTTTCCTCTCCAGGTCGCGCTGAAATTCAGGGTGCTTGACAACGAACTCTTTTTCCGATATCTCTGGAAGTACTTGTGATAAAAAAAATTCCGAAAAGTGTTTTCGCCTTCTAGCACCACCGTACAGCTTTCCTCATTGTCCACTTTTTTATTTCAGGTGGTTTTTATTTTCATGCAACCACGTGGAAAATATATTTTCGGTAATAACTCACCAGCCCATGGATGAAAAATTCCAATTTTTTTGCAGACTTATGAAGCACTGGGAGATGGTCACTTTGGTCACATGAAAACTAGGGGGTGTCGCTGAAATTCAGGCGCCGCACGCCCGAAACTCCCTCGAAGGCGTGATCACCACGTGGTAAAAAGTGTTTCTGGTCGATAACTTCGTCAATAGTGGTCCGATTTTAAAAATTTTTTTTCACAGAAATGCGCCGCTTCACAAAACGAATGCACACATATATCGCACTAATCACAATTCACACTTTTACTATTTTCAGGGAATTTTCGAGCGCGGAGCTGAGCGAATTCGATGCGTTCACGGTGCGGGGGGCCGCGCAACTGGTTAGGTTAGGTTAGGTTAGGTTAGGTTAGGTTAGGTTAGGTTAGGTTAGGTTTTTTTTTTTTTTTTTTTTTTTTTAGTTAGAACTATATTTCCATAAGTACCCCCCGATATAAATTTTTCGGGGTCCTTGTAGTTTCGTTTTTAGTCATTTTAATAGTTCTTTATTTTATTCAGATTCTTTATTCTCTTTTATTATTATTTTTAACCTAAGCAAATCACTTTATTAATTTAAAATAAATTGTCAAATAAATTGTAGATAATTAATAAATTTAAAATGTCAATTGTTTAAAAAATATATATACTTTACTTCCTTTATTCCCATAAATAGTTTGTAAATTAAGATAAACTAGCCAATTTTTTAATATTTTTTTTATCATTTTTTATATATCTTTTTTTTTTTTTTATACAGTGTCTGACGCTGCTGGTCTATTCGTCGTCTTATTGGTTCTCGCCAGTGCCTTCATGACGTCCACGCAGAACCCAGCGAATTTGGCTCCTGAATGTTTCCCAGCCAAGAGTGAGCTCCAGGTCGATTTGGATACTATATTGTCAACCTCGAGTTCGAGCTGCAGTCTCTTGGCCCCGAAGGCTGGACATTCATTCAGGGCATGCTCGATGCTCTGCGTAGCGTCAGGGGAGCAGAAGCATGTGGGGTCGACGCAGATTCCAAACCGGTGGAGGTACGCGGCATTCCCGCCATGACCGGTCCACGCTTGTGTCTTCCAGTACGATACGCCAATTTTCTCGATAGTGCGGAACGCCTGGCGTATATCTGGGAAGAAGAGCTTGGTAATTTTAGCTTTCCCAGATGTGGTATACTCCTCTTGCCAGGCGTCCAGGGTTCGTTGGCGTATCACCCGTCTTGCATAAGACAATGGAAATCTGTCGTAGTCTGCAGCCGTTTTTTTATGAAGGGCAGCAGATTTGGCAAGTTCATCTGCGCGCTCATTCCCCTCTGTTCCAATATGAGCGCGCACCCACCATAATTTAACGTTGCTGCCCTTCTCGGCTGCCCGCGACAGATTCGCCCTGATCTCATGCACTAACGGGTGCGTGGACCGCGGGTTTGCTATCGCGTCTAGGGAGGAGCGTGAGTCGCTCAAGATGTCGCACTCCCTATAGCGAGGATCCTCCACCGAAAGTCTAACCGCGCGCAGAAGTGCGAAGAGCTCCGACTGGTAAACGGTACAAAACGATTCCAGTCGGAACTTCTTGCTAAGCACCTCTCGCCCCTCCCTCCAGCAGGTGAAAGCGCAACCGACCTTGCCCTCGATTTTGCTACCGTCAGTATAGATACTGACAGGGGCAGATGGATTGCTCTCAGGCGCGTCTTCAGTCTCGAGGTGGTCCAACACCGTGTATCGCACTTCCGGTCGGAGAGCGGGATGAGGCAGTCGAAAGAATGGGGTCCGAGACTCCAGTCTTCTGTCCCGCGCCTCCGGTAAGGGCTTCCCACGCTTCACGGTGTATAATTCAGCCACCTCTCGCGCCCGTAGCTCGATCGGCAACAGCCGCGCGATCACCACTGCAGACTCATAGGAGACTGTGCGGTAGGCTTTAGCAATTTTAATTGCGAAAAGACGCTGCGTCGACCTCAGACGCCTCACTATATATTTTCTGGACGTGCTGCTAGCCCACGAACTGGCCGCGTACAAAAGTATAGGCTCAATAGCTCCAATGTATAGGTGTCTGACGATTTCAGGACTGAGCCCCCAGGATGCTTTTGCCGCCCGGGCCAGACCCCTATACACCATAGCAGCCTTTGCGCAGGTCCACTCAATATGAGCACGGAACGTCAAGTTCTTATCGATAATCAGACCCAGTACCTTAATTTGTTCTACAGGTGTTAGTAGGACATTCGCCATAACAATGTGGGGAATGGGAGGGTTCATCCACCTCGTCACTATCATAAGTGCGGTTTTATGAGGGGAGAACCGTAGTTTATGCTCCTTTCCCCAATTGGCGACCGTTCCGAGTACTGGGTTGATCATTGACTCTAGCTTCTCGGCGGAGTCGGCTGAAGCCACGAGTATCACATCGTCAGCAAATGCCTGGATGTGCACCGAATTGCCCTCCAAACTCTCGAGAAGTGAGTCGAGAACGACGTTCCACATGAGCGGACCGCTAACACTACCCTGCACGCAACCTCTTGTCGTAGGCTTTGTGACCACTGCGCCGGCGTATTCCATTGTGATGGACCTATCTCTAAGGTAGTCATCCACCAGACCGTATATATCTGCAGGACAGTTTTTGGCCACCAGTTGAGCCTTGATAAAAGGCCACCAGGCGTGATCAAAAGCGCCCTCTATGTCTAGCGATACTACAGCTACGAGTTTGCGCTTAGTATGCGCCTCGTGCTTAATAAGGTTTACCAGATCATAGAGGGCGTCCTCCGTGCCTCGCTGGGGCATAAAGCCGTACTGCCTCGTGTTAAGGTGTCCCCTCGCTTCCAGGTGCCAGAGTAGTCTGCTGTTAAGCAGTTTCTCTAGGATCTTCCCCATCACCGCTAGTAAGCCAATCGGTCGGTAAGCTTTCGGGTTCGTATAATCATCCTTGCCCGGTTTGGGTATAATACAAACACGAGCCGCCTTCCACCTTTCGGGGAAGAGTCCTATCTCGAGACACCTGTTGAAAACAGCCAGGAACACTGGGCAGTCAGTCATAATAGCTGTCCTGCAGATATCGGCGGTCAGTCCATCCGGTCCCGGCGCCTTTTTTGGGTTCATGGACTGCAGCACGTCCAGAAGCTCAGATTCCGTGATTGGAGGACCGGAAGGGGCGAGGTGTTCAGGATGCGGAGGATCTTGGGTGACTCGGCGAATCTCAGCTTGCTGAGGATCATCCTCGATGGGTGAGTCTTCAGGGAAAAGCGTGTCGGCTAGCAGGCGCGCGGAATCGGCAGAAGTTAGGGTGACGCCCCGAGCGTTTTTGAGTCCAACACCCGTCACTCCAGGCCCAGAGCCACGTCTGATCACCTTCCACGCTCCGTCCCAAACATTCTCCTGAGTCATCTCGGAGCAGAATCGTTTCCAGCTAGCGATACGAGCCTGGTCTATGGCACTCCTGTACCCTTCGAGCGCCTCCAAGTACTGTTGGATAGCCAGCTGTTTCCGAAACTGATTCGCTCCTTTGATCCTCCGCCTTTTTAAGATCACCTCTCTCTTCTTTTCGGTCAATTCCTCTGTCCACCACGGATTCACTCTTTTACGGCGTGGCTTGATCCGAGGGAGAACTTGGTCACAAGTTTCCTCCACGCTCTCCATGAGTCGCTCAATATAACTGTCCAGCTGCTCCCTGTCGAAAGCAGCAATCTGTTGAACCGACGTTTGCAGTTTCTCGAGCTTTTCACGGAGAACGCGACGAAAACGCGACCAGTTTGCCTTCCTCGTGTCATATTTTCGTGTGGCAGACATGGGCCTTGGAGCCTCGGAGGATGTAGTCTCAAGATAAAAGGTGACACAATTATGATCAGACAGTTGGGCCACTGTCTTGTCCACCTTCCATTCCGAGACCTTCCCAAGTAGATCCTCCGTGATCAGGGTCACGTCAGGCCTGCTCTTATAGAGTCTGCCACATCGGTATACCTCAAATGTAGGGACCGTACCTTCATTGGCAATATGGAGTCGCGAAGACGAGATATATTCCAGGAGAATCTGGCCTCTCTCGTCCTCCTCCGTGCCACCCCACCAGGGGCTTTTGGCGTTGAAGTCTCCGCCGATCACGACTTTGTCGGCGGAGGCTATCGCCCTATTAAGCACCTCTAAGTAGGGTTCTATAGGTTCAGTGCCTTCAAAGTATACCGACACGAGGGTTATTCGTTCTCCCCCAGGTTTTGCCACGCTAGCGACCACCAAGTTCTCAGTGACATGTGTTTGGTCAACCTGAACAACGAAGTCATCACAAAGAATCGCGACAGCCGCCTTGACGTTTTTCTTTCTGGCACCCGTTTTCTGGATTATTCGGCAGCCGGGCCGGTGTAACATTTCTCCCTGCGCTCCCACATATGGTTCCTGCAGTAGGAGAATGTCGCACTTACGCTGCACAGCTGTACCGAATACCTCATCTGTGGCATTCCGTCCTTTGCCAACGTTAGCTTGGAAGAATTTTAATCGTCGCGGCCGCTCAGTTGGCGATGTCTCCGTGTCTGCCTCTGGTGCCCCAGTGAGGACTTTAGCAATAGCTTATAGAAGATCGAGCAATTGCCTCCCATTTCTTCCTCATCGGACAGATGTCGCTGAGAGCAGAGTGGTCAGTGCTCCCCAAATTGGCTCTTTTACAATTGGCACAGGCTGGTGGGATCGGTGGTGTGGCTGTTTTATTCGCGCAATCTTGCGCTCTGTGACCGGGTAAGGAGCAGTATGCGCATAGGCTATCGGGAACTTCAGCCTCACAGTTGACTTTAGTATGGCCGTACCCCAAACACTTGGCACACTGCACCAGGGGTGACTTTTCCTCGACCCGGCATCGCAACCAACCTATAAACAGCCGTTTTGCTTCAACTAAGCGGCGCCAAAGGGTGGGCGTGGCCTCGAGGACTACGTGGCACTGAAGAGGGTTCCTGGATTTCATACGGTAGCGTACTTTAACCCCTTCGTTCTGATCCAGGCCTTCATATATCCTCGAGTTCTGCCTCATCAGCGACTCCACGATCCGCGAATCTGAGTCCGCTGCCATTACGTTGGTTAGGTTAGGTTAGGTTAGGTTTTTTTTTTTTTTTTTTTTTTTTTTTATTTCTCATACCTCCAACATAATCGGAGTCTTTTTATATCCTATTTTTGTTTTTACAGCAGTCATCACTTTTGTGCTTCTTGTAGTAAACGTTCTGCTAATCTTATTATATTCTTTTACGGGTGGGATTCTATTGTCTACTTTATCTCTATCTATTTATTTATTCTTTATTTATTTATTTTCAATATCTTGATATATTTATATCTTTTTACATTGTTTTTAAATAGCTTTATTTTATGTAGCTTTTTAAATTTTTATAATATTTACTTTCACAGAGCTTCACCTTATCTTTGCTTATTTTCTTTCTTTTATAATTTATGCTTGACTGTAATATGCACTAGATATTCAGAAAAACATTAATTTCTTATGTCTTGTTTCGATTTATTACCAATGTTACAATTTTTTCACAGTACTCTATAAAATGATTCCTCTGTTTACTTTCCATTATTTCACATATAGTTTTTCTATCTATTATTGTATTTATTCTTTGTTCTAGCTCGTACCTATCTTTGCTGTGAATTGGGCATTCCATCAGTATATGAATTAGGGTTTCCGGAGTTTCATCATCGCAGGGACATGACGGGTTGTCCTTACGCTTAAAACGGTTTAAGTATTCGGAGAACCCGCCATGCCCCGTCAGTATTTGTGTCCTGAGCATTGTAATGTTCACCTTTTTCATTATCTTGTACGCCGACGTCACGCTTGGGAAGAACATTTTTGTTGTTGATGCCGTGCTACTTTCTATATACCTTTTGTTCCACAGTTCCAGTGTCTCAAAACGTATATTTCTTTTAACAAATGAAATAGGGCATCTGTCGTAATCTGGTTTTCGTTTGGAGTTTTCAGCGGCTTCTTTGGCCAATGTATCGGCTCTTTCATTACCCACTAGTCCAGCGTGTGCCTTAATCCAAAATAGTGATACTTTTTTATTTTGGAGAGACAACACTCTCAGGTTGTCTCTAATTTCTACCGCTAATGGATGGAGGCAGTCATAATTTTGTATTGTATGAAGAGCTGCCATTGAGTCGCTGAAAACCCCAAACGATGCCGCGTTTTTACGTTTCATTATCTCCCTTGACGCCACGCATACAGCAAGAAGTTCTGCCTGGTAGACTGTGCTGTAACTTGGGAGTGCAAGTTTGATGGCACGAGTCTCGGCTCCCCCAATCCATATTGAAAGTGCCGCACCCACTTTGCCACCGATCTTGCTCCCGTCTGTATAGATGTGTACGTCCAGTCCATTTTCAGCATCTACTTGCTCTTGGGTCACCAGGCTAGACACCTCAATCTTGATTTGCTCTGCGGGGTGTAAAGCACCAACGGCCGGGGCCATCCTCTCGACTTCTCTGTCTTCTGGTATTATCGAAGACACTCCTTTTCGAGCCTTGTAGAGTAAAGCGGCTTCACGGATACGAAGGTCGAGTGGAAGTATTCCCGCTATCGCCAGAGCCGCATTCAAGGAAACGGTGCGGTATGCTTTGCACAACTTTTGGGCTATGCCTCGCTGCACCGTTCCCAGGTGCCTTATCACTCCAAGCTTGTCGGCGGCTTGCGCCCAGGCGCTGGCGGCGTATAGAACAATTGGCTCCACCGTTGCAGTATAAATTATTCTTATTACTTCGGGGTGGAGCCCCCAGCTGGCTTTGGCTGCTCTGCACAACTGCTTGTATACTCCGATGGCTTTTCGGCAGACGGACGAGACGTGAGCGTTGAATGTCAGTTTGTCGTCGATGGTGACACCCAACATCTTCATTTCACCTTTCATACTGATGGGAACTCCGCCCATGCTCAGGCGTGGGGTGTCATATTTCAGTTTTCTCGTTATGACCATTGCACTGGTCTTTTGCGGTGCAAATTTTAACTTGTTATGAACACCCCACACCCAAACTTGTTCGAGAGCGGTGTTCGCTATCTGGTTCACTTCATGTGTGGTGTCACCATCGAAGACCAACACTACATCGTCGGCGAAGGCCTGGCAGTAGTATCCCCCTCTCTCCAGGTTTTTGAGCAATGGGTCCAGAAGAAGGTTCCACAATATGGGTCCCCCAATGGAGCCTTGGACACAGCCTTTGCTAGTGCGTTTTACAATTTCCGCTCCGGCGTACCTAACTTTGACCTTTCTGTCTTGCAAGTAACTATCAAAGATCCGCCTCAAGTTCAAGGGACATCTTTCCTCCGCCAGACGGACTCTGATGGCTGGCCACCATGCACTATCGAAAGCCCCCTCTATATCCAACGAAATCATCACTATTATTTTCTTTTCATCCAGTTTTTTGTGGATGTGTTTCATTAGTGTGTAGAGGGAGTCTTCCGTGCTTCTCTGTGGCATGAATCCGTACTGGCGGGTACTCATCCTTGGTAACAGATGGAACTTGAGGCGAGCCACCAGCATTTTTTCCAGTATTTTCCCTAGTATTGAAAGAAGGCCAATGGGTCTATAAGCTTTAGGACTTGTGTAGTCGTCTTTCCCTGGTTTTCTTAAGACGATCACTGTAGCTATCTTCCAATCTTCGGGAAAATGATGGTAAGTTAGGCATTTGTTCATTATCGCCAAGAAGAGTTCTGGATTAGTCTCAACGGCATTCACGCATATATCAGCAGTTAGGCCGTCCTCACCTGGGGCTTTCTTGGGGTTGAAAGAACTGCACGCTTTCTTTAATTCGAACATTGTGAACGGAGGATCGCAAGTTTCACCTTGTTCACCTGCGTTCACTTCTTCAGCTTTGGTTCTAATTTGCTGGTGATGAGAATCATCCATCGCTGGAGAGTCTTCTGGATAAAAGGTCTCGGCCAGAAACTTGGCTGAGCCCTTCTCGTCCATCACTTCTCCTTCTTTGATTAGCGGTATGTCTTCTTCTCTGCGTGCAGTTCTTCCAATCACCCTGTAGATCCCCTCCCAAACCCCTTCCCTGTCCTGTTTGCTGCAAAACTCCTTCCAGCTCTCGATTTGGGCCCTGGAAGCATGGAGCTCATACTCTTCTTTCTCTTTTAGGTATTCCTCCACAACTTTCGACCTACGGGCTGGCGCGGCACAACGTACTCTACGCTTCTTGGTGGCGACTGACCTCTTCAATTCAGCTAACCTCTCGGACCACCACGGCAGGGTAAGTACATCCCTTGATTTCTTTTTAGGCATAGATGCCGTACACGCATCTTGTATTGCATTTGTGAGGGTGCCAATAGTCCTATCGATTTGTTCCACGGTGTCTATTTTATTTATTGTGTTTAGGGTAAGATCCCGTTCTTGGCAAAATTGCTGGAATTTATTATTAAAGTCAGACCAATTCGCTTTCTTTGTATTAAAGACTCTCGTGGTTCTGAGGACCTTGACGCCTCCACACCTTTTCAAAAGGATGTCAAATACTATGCCGTTGTGGTCCGAGCTTGTCAGACCTTCATCAACCTTCCAGTCGCCAACCAAGTCCAGCATGTCCGTGGAGCAAGCGGTCACGTCTACGTAACTTGTGTAGCGCTTTCCTCCTCTGATCGTGTCGAAAGTTGGGATTTCACCTGTGTTTAGAACATTGAGCTCCAGCTCCCCCAGGACCCCCGCCATTTCGTCTCCTCTGTGGCATATAATTGGACTTCCCCACCACGTGCTTTTCGCATTTGCATCTCCTCCAATAAGCCAACTCCTGGAACCGATCTCTTCCTTAATATTTCTGAGGTGATCTAATCGTGGTTCTATGGGCTGGTCCTTCTCGAAGTAATAGGAAACCAGGGTGATTTCCCAAGCATCAGTCCGGATTCCCACCACAACGATGTTGTTTGTGGTGAGTTTTGGGTATTGTACTACAGTTAAGTTATTATCGAACACGACTATTGCCGCCTTCACAATACCATTCCCAGGACTGATGCTTTGAAACACCCTGATTCCCTTGCGGCTCTTCATAACTTTGTCGGCTCCCAAATAGGGCTCCTGGACAAGTGCCAATGCTACACCTCGTTTCTGGGACTCGATCAACAATTCGTTGGTTGCCAATTTTTTCCGCTGAAGGTTTGCTTGGACTATTTTGTATGGTAATTCCTTGCTCTGGTCGCCCTCAGCAGTACGCTATCGACGTCCGAGCCAGTTCATCCCATTTACGTCGCGTTGGGCAGTCGCGGGCAAAGGCGTTATGTTCAGTCTTTCCCAACCTGGCAGCGGTGCAATTCCGACATTTAGGGGGTATCTCCGCCAGCCAATCTGCACATTCAGATCTTAAGTGTGGGCCGCCACAATGGCTGCACATATCTGCTGTCTCTGTGCAGTGACGCCTTCCATGTCCATAGCCCAAACATCTTGTGCATTGAACCAGCGGAGACTGATCATCCACCCTTATCTGTTGCAAATCAATGCGAACTGTTCCCAATTCGATTGCTCTTCGCCAAATAATGGGAGAGACACGGACTATGACGTGTCCAATATGGGGATTTCTCGCCCTTCTTCGGTAGCGGACCTCCATTCTGTTTTCCTCTTCGCCGAGGCCGAGAAAGACCTCCCGGTTCTGGTTCCGTAAGGCTTTGATTACGTCTTCATCCTTATGAATGTTGAGTACACCATACAGAACCAGAAGCGGGTCCTTGTTTCTCACCTCCTCGACGCAGAGGTCGGTTCCTTCCTTTTGCAATCTGCCTCTTGCTCTGTCTCTTTCTTCCGTCGTCTTGAAACCCATTATCACTTTTCTATCTCTTGCCTTCCTGACTCTTTCCACTGTCACCCACCCTTCCTTAGCGTCAACAACTTTTCGCACTTTATTCAAAATATCGTCTCCTGACTCCGCTTCATCCTTAGAGGAGACCACCACCGAGTGCAATGTGCTTCGTCCCAGGTGTGGTTTTATACCACCGTTGTTAGACGCTGCTACGCTTGCGTAAGTGGTAGTAGTTGCCATCCGCTCCAAGATGTTTCCTTGCTTATCCATCGATACCTTTAGGTCCTCCAGCTTTTTACTGTACTCCATTAAAAGTTTGGTTTGCTGCTCCAATTGTGAAGCAATTGGAGTTTCAGTCACATCAACTGAGAAAGTGGAGTTAATTTCGGCTGGCGCGCTATTTTCACCTCTAGGAGCTACTTTCTTTGGTTCAGCTTTTTTCTTGGCTTCTGCTTCCGACTCTTTCACCAACTCGTAGAGTCTGTCTAAAGACTCTGTCACGCTCGTCTTTATTTCTGATTTTATGTTTCGCGAGTTATTCAGATTAAGTTTTGCCTTATTAAGACAATATCTTGCTTCTAAGGTCCTATTTTCATATTTGGTTTTGGGTGAAGTGCCTTTATTGGCAGGGATTTTTCGTGCAGCTGTCGAGGATCTATTGTCTTGTGACAAAATCTGTGTCGATTTTGTATTAGCAGGACCTGCCTGCGTCGTCTGACTCGACTGAGACATACTGGCTGAGAGAGAAGATTCTGAACTTGCCGCTTCCCAGTCTCCTATGCTGCGTCTGACATTTGTTTGCTCATCTAGCTCTTTCAAAGGTGAGGAATCAACTCCGATCCTCTTTGCTGGTGTCCTATGCACCGACATGTTGGAGGTATATACGTCAGAAGTGTAAATTAATTATAAATAATATACAAAACGAGTTTTGTAAGAGAACAAAATGTTATTGTTACTTTAGAGATAAAATATAATTAAATAAGAGTTTAACTACTCTTAGTCAGCCTAATAAGCGGCCAAAATGACCTGTCAAAGATATCAATATAAAACAAGACTCAAAAAAGTCTTAAAAACAAAGAGAAAATAAAAATAAAATTTCGAAAATTGATTGAAGTGATGTCCCAAAGCCACACAAGGGTGGGTTGGGCGGGGAAATTTTTTGCTTTTCAGGTGCCGGATCTCGGCGTGCGACACGTCGTTGGATGCGGCTTGCGACGCTGGACACGATGGTAAGTATTTTCAGGGTAGCGGTAATAGAAAAATTTTTGGCAATTTAGAAAAAACCCTGAAAAATGGGTGTTTTTGAAAAATTCAATATGGCGGATGGCGCGCGAGCGCGTCGTCACGCAGTCAGAATGTGAAAAACAAAGCACCAGGCTATTGGGAGTTTGAATCACGCGAATCGGTTAAGCCGATCGCGAGTTATGCAAATTTGAAATTTAACAATGTATGAAAAAACTGAAATTTCGCTAAAAACTGAAAATTTCGCGCAAGATCGCTCCAAAAAGTGCACAGCACACTCGGGTCAAATTAAACACGCAGGAAAAACAAAAAAGTCCGATCAAAATATCAATATTTTCAGTCGAGATATAGTTAGTTTTAAAAATGTCGAGGTTGACCAGGTAGCCTCGGTCGGTAGGTATTCTATAGAATTATGTTTTAATTTGAAATTTTTCGCTTTTCAGGTGCCGGATCTCGGCGTGCGACACGTCGTTGGATGCGGCTTGCGACGCTGGACACGATGGTAAGTATTTTCAGGGTAGCGGTAATAGAAAAATTTTTGGCAATTTAGAAAAAACCCTGAAAAATGGGTGTTTTTGAAAAATTCAATATGGCGGATGGCGCGCGAGCGCGTCGTCACGCAGTCAGAATGTGAAAAACAAAGCACCAGGCTATTGGGAGTTTGAATCACGCGAATCGGTTAAGCCGATCGCGAGTTATGCAAATTTGAAATTTAACAATGTATGAAAAAACTGAAATTTCGCTAAAAACTGAAAATTTCGCGCAAGATCGCTCCAAAAAGTGCACAGCACACTCGGGTCAAATTAAACACGCAGGAAAAACAAAAAAGTCCGATCAAAATATCAATATTTTCAGTCGAGATATAGTTGGGTTAGGTTAGGTTAGGTTAGGTTAGGTTAGGTTAGGTTAGGTTAGGTTAGGTTAGGTTAGGTTAGGTTAGGTTAGGTTAGGTTAGGTTAGGTTAGGTTAGGTTAGGTTAGGTTAGGTTAGGTTAGGTTAGGTTAGGTTAGGTTAGGTTAGGTTAGGTTAGGTTAGGTTAGGTTAGGTTAGGTTAGGTTAGGTTAGGTTAGGTTAGGTTAGGTTAGGTTAGGTTAGGTTAGGTTAGGTTAGGTTAGGTTAGGTTAGGTTAGGTTAGGTTAGGTTAGGTTAGGTTAGGTTAGGTTAGGTTAGGTTAGGTTAGGTTAGGTTAGGTTAGGTTAGGTTAGGTTAGGTTAGGTTAGGTTAGGTTAGGTTAGGTTAGGTTAGGTTAGGTTAGGTTAGGTTAGGTTAGGTTAGGTTAGGTTAGGTTAGGTTAGGTTAGGTTAGGTTAGGTTAGGTTAGGTTAGGTTAGGTTAGGTTAGGTTAGGTTAGGTTAGGTTAGGTTAGGTTAGGTTAGGTTAGGTTAGGTTAGGTTAGGTTAGGTTAGGTTAGGTTAGGTTAGGTTAGGTTAGGTTAGGTTAGGTTAGGTTAGGTTAGGTTAGGTTAGGTTAGGTTAGGTTAGGTTAGGTTAGGTTAGGTTAGGTTAGGTTAGGTTAGGTTAGGTTAGGTTAGGTTAGGTTAGGTTAGGTTAGGTTAGGTTAGGTTAGGTTAGGTTAGGTTAGGTTAGGTTAGGTTAGGTTAGGTTAGGTTAGGTTAGGTTAGGTTAGGTTAGGTTAGGTTAGGTTAGGTTAGGTTAGGTTAGGTTAGGTTAGGTTAGGTTAGGTTAGGTTAGGTTAGGTTAGGTTAGGTTAGGTTAGGTTAGGTTAGGTTAGGTTAGGTTAGGTTAGGTTAGGTTAGGTTAGGTTAGGTTAGGTTAGGTTAGGTTAGGTTAGGTTAGGTTAGGTTAGGTTAGGTTAGGTTAGGTTAGGTTAGGTTAGGTTAGGTTTTTTTTTTTTTTTTTTTTTTTTTTTTATTGTAGTACCTCATTTGTTTCTTCACCACAGGGCGAAGACATTATTTTCAGTACTTAGATTCAACAACAACATTTTTCTTTTACTCTGGGTATGGGGGTGGAGGGCTCCGGTCTTTATCGGGAGCCCTGCCGATTTTCGCTGTGCAGTATAATATACGCCAAAACTATGCATAATATTTTTACGCCAGATCAGCAGGGAATTTACGCAAAAGCTTTTACAGATATTTAATAATATAATTAATTATATAATGATGTACAAGGAGCTTAAACTATAATATGGCAAGGAATATCCATTTGCTCTTTCCATGACTTTTTTTTTTTTTTTTTTTTTTGTCCTCTTTTTCTTTGTCCTCTTTTTTTTTTCATTACTTATTTTTTTTTTTTTTTTTTTTTTTTTATTATTATTATTATTATTATTTTTTTTCCAGGCCTTACAATCATTACTTAATCTTAAATGACATATTACTATTTACAAGTTCTCCTTTGTACCTACATTAAGTATTTCCCAGAAATACAGTGTAAGTACTTTCTTAAGCTAATTTTAATATTATTATTCTATTGTCGTTTTATTCCTATTTATTACTATATTTGCTATTTCTAAACAATAATCTATGAATTTTGCTCTATATTCTTTCTTACTCATTAGAAGACTCAGTGATTGCTTATTAATTATGCAGTTTAACTCATTTGCCAAGTCTATTCGTCTCTTTTCGGTTTGAGGACATTCTGTGAGGACATGGATTGTGGTTTCTTCCACCTCGGGGTCACATATACATTGGGGTTCGTCTTTGCACTTGAATTTAAAGAGATACGCCGAGAATCCTCCATGGCGGTTAGGTTAGGTTAGGTTAGGTTAGGTTAGGTTAGGTTAGGTTAGGTTAGGTTAGGTTAGGTTAGGTTAGGTTAGGTTAGGTTAGGTTAGGTTAGGTTAGGTTAGGTTAGGTTAGGTTAAACCTTCGAAGCGGCAGCGCGGCTGGCCTCGGCGGGTGGGACCTTAGTCGCAGAGAGGATCCGTCGCCTGGGTCTGCGGGTGGCTCTAGAAAAGACAGAGGCCCTTTTCTTTCCTGGCCCCCGGCAGCGTACCCCTCCAGACCCTCACATCATCGTCGGCGGGGTGCGGGTGGAAGTGAAGACCCAAATGAAATATCTGGGCCTTACGTTAGACGGGCAGTGGCGTTTCGGAGCACACTTCAGCGCACTGTCAGCGCGTCTTATCAAGGCGGCTGGTTCTTTTAGCTGGCTCCTTCCGAATGTAGGAGGACCAAAAACCAGATGCCGGCGCCTTTATGCCGGAATCCTAAAGAGCATGGCTCTCTATGGTGCGCCAATATGGGTGGACGCAGTCGCTAGGAGAGAGAATGCGGCTCTCCTCCGCAGGCCCCAACGGGTCATAGCAGGGCGAGTGGCGAGAGCCTATTGCACTGTGGGGCACTCTGCCGCTTGCGCCATTGCCGGCACTCCTCCCTGGGAGCTGGAAGCTGGCATTTTGGCTGCCGTTTATGAATGGACGGCAGGGCAGAAAGCGCAGGGCTGGCGACTGGCACCAGACGAGATTAGCACAAAAAGAATGGAAGAAAGGGCAGCCATGTTCCGGTTGTGGACAGAGGAACTGGCTCGAGCGCAATATGGACGCCGCACTCTGGACGCTATCGGTCCAGTCGTGGACCAATGGGTAGAACGTCCGCACGGCTTTCTCACCTACCGTTTGGTGCAGGTGCTATCCGGGCATGGATGCTTCGGAACGTACCTTCACCGAATCGGGAGGGAGGAATCCGCGTCGTGCCACCACTGTGGCGCGGCGGAGGACACGGCGCAGCATACCCTTGCAGTTTGTCCAAACTGGGAGGAGCAGCGCCGTGTGCTTTGCGCAGTCGTTGGCCAGGACCTTTCACTACCAAGCGTGGTCAATGCCATGCTTGATAGTGAAGGAGCCTGGAAGGCGGTAGCTTCCTTCTGTGAAGAAGTTATCTCACAAAAGGAGGCCGCGGAGCGTGAGCGAGAGGATGACCCATTCGCACCATCGCTCCGCCGACGTAGAAGAGGGATGAGAAGGCGGATGTATGACCGTCATCTCCTCATCCCTGGTGGTGGT
>CAOKYR010000291.1:7500-15846 GCA_948473455.1 Teleiodes luculella | reverse complement strand
GGGCCCAGACTGGTTAGGTTAGGTTAGGTTAGGTTAGGTTAGGTTAGGTTAGGTTAGGTTAGGTTAGGTTAGGTTAGGTTAGGTTAGGTTAGGTTAGGTTAGGTTAGGTTAGGTTAGGTTAGGTTAGGTTAGGTTAGGTTAGGTTAGGTTAGGTTAGGTTAGGTTAGGTTAGGTTAGGTTAGGTTAGGTTAGGTTAGGTTAGGTTAGGTTAGGTTAGGTTAGGTTAGGTTAGGTTAGGTTAGGTTAGGTTAGGTTAGGTTAGGTTAGGTTAGGTTAGGTTAGGTTAGGTTAGGTTAGGTTAGGTTAGGTTAGGTTAGGTTAGGTTAGGTTAGGTTAGGTTAGGTTAGGTTAGGTTAGGTTAGGTTAGGTTAGGTTAGGTTAGGTTAGGTTAGGTTAGGTTAGGTTAGGTTAGGTTAGGTTAGGTTAGGTTAGGTTAGGTTAGGTTAGGTTAGGTTAGGTTAGGTTAGGTTAGGTTAGGTTAGGTTAGGTTAGGTTAGGTTAGGTTAGGTTAGGTTAGGTTAGGTTAGGTTAGGTTAGGTTAGGTTAGGTTAGGTTAGGTTAGGTTAGGTTAGGTTAGGTTAGGTTAGGTTAGGTTAGGTTAGGTTAGGTTAGGTTAGGTTAGGTTAGGTTAGGTTAGGTTAGGTTAGGTTAGGTTAGGTTAGGTTAGGTTAGGTTAGGTTAGGTTAGGTTAGGTTAGGTTAGGTTAGGTTAGGTTAGGTTAGGTTAGGTTAGGTTAGGTTAGGTTAGGTTAGGTTAGGTTAGGTTAGGTTAGGTTAGGTTAGGTTAGGTTAGGTTAGGTTAGGTTAGGTTAGGTTAGGTTAGGTTAGGTTAGGTTAGGTTAGGTTAGGTTAGGTTAGGTTAGGTTAGGTTAGGTTAGGTTAGGTTAGGTTAGGTTAGGTTAGGTTAGGTTAGGTTAGGTTAGGTTAGGTTAGGTTAGGTTAGGTTAGGTTAGGTTAGGTTTTTTTTTTTTTTTTTTATTGTAGTACCTCATTTGTTTCTTCACCATAGGGCGAAGACATTATTTTCAGTACTTAGATTCAACAACAACATTTTTCTTTTACTATGGGTATGGGGGTGGAGGGCTCCGGTCTTTATCGGGAGCCCTGCCGATTTTCGCTGTGCAGTATAATATACGCCAAAATTTTGCATTATTTTTACGCCAGATCAGCAGGGAATTTACGCAATAGCTTTTACAGATATTTAATGATATTAATTATTATATAATTATGTACAAGGAGCTTAAACTATAATATGGCAAGGAATATCCATTTGCTCTTTTCACCTTTTTTTTTTTTTTTTTTTTCTGTCCTCTTATTATTATTTTTTTTTTTTCTTTTTTTTTTTTTTTTAATATCATTATTATTACTATTACTAACCTTTTTTTTTTTTTTTTTTTTTTTTTTTTTTATTCCAGGCCTTACAATCATTACCTAGCATTAAATTATATACAAAAGTACTCCTTTGTACCTACATTAAGTATTTCCCAGAAATACAGTGTAAGTACTTTCTTTACCTTATTATAAAATTACTTATTCTATTACCGTTTTATTCCTGTTTATTACTACGTTTGCTATTTCTAAGCAGTAATCTATAAATTTTGCTCTATATTCCTTCTTACTCATTAGAAAGCTCAGCGATTGTTTATTGATTATACAATTTAACTCATTTGCCAAATCTATTCTTTTCTTTTCAGTTTGAGGACATTCCGTGAGGACATGGATTGTGGTTTCTTCCACTTCTGGGTCGCATATACATTGGGGGTCGTCTTTGCACTTGAATTTAAAGAGATACGCCGAGAATCCTCCATGGCCTGTTAGGATTTGGGTTAGTTTGGGGTTGACTTTTATCTTACGGGTTATCTGATATGCCTCTTCGGCGCTGGGAAAGAATAATTTGGTTGTCGATGCGGTATTTTCTGTTTTATACCTTTCATCCCACGCCCTAACTGTTCCCTGTCTGAGCGCTCGCTTTATATAAGAGAGGGGGCATTTGGTATAGCTGTACCTCGACTTCCATTTTAGTGCGGCCTGCTTGGCGAGCTCATCCGCCCTTTCGTTTCCGTCGATCCCAATATGCGCACGGATCCAGAAGAACCGCATGCTCTTTCCCTGCTCTCTTAGGGCTACCAAGTTTTTCCTAATGCCAACCGCCAATGGATGGAAATTGTCATCGTCTTTCAGCAGCTCCAGGGAAGATCTCGAGTCACTGAAGAGACTGAATTTTTTATCTTTTGCCATCAACGCCATGTGTGTCGCCTCTTTTATGGCATAGAGCTCCGCCTGAAAGACCGAGCAATATGATTCCAAGCCAAATTTCTTCGCTTTGATCTCCCGGTCCTCCAATCGCCAAGTCAAGGCGGCTCCTGTCCTACCCTCTATTTTGCTTCCGTCGGTAAATATTTGTACGCCTTGTAGGCCGTGGGTTTGTACAGTCTCATGGTTCAATTCTTCCAGACACGTGAAATCAATACCTATTGCATTTGCCGGGTGTTCTGCTTCCAGGAAACTGGCTTTCCTTTCAAGTTCGCGATCTCGGATTATGTCTGGTAGAGGATTCCCACGTTTGGTTTTAAACATTTGAGCAGCCTCTTTGATCCTGAGGTCCAACGGGAGCAGACCTGATATTATTAGGGTTGAGTTAAGTGAAGCCGTCTTGTATGACTTTGCAATTTTCTGGGTAAAACCTCTTTGCATAGCGTTCAACTGCTTCCTGACCATCCATTTCCCGGTTGCCCCGGACCATACGCTGGACGCATATAGAATAATGGGTTCGATGACGGCCACATATATCGTCCTGATCACCTCGGGGCTCAGACCCCAGTCAACTTTCGCTGCTCTAGCTAATTGTTTGTATAAATTGGTGGATTTTTTGCAAATATATGACACGTGTTGGTTATAGGTCATTTTGTTATCTATAATAAGTCCTAATATCTTCATTTGGTCCACCAATTCAATCTGTGTGTCACCCATGTGAACGACTGGGTTGTCAAATTTAAGTTTCCTGGTAATAACCATTGCACTGGTCTTATGAGGAGCGAACTTTAACTTATTTGCATTTCCCCAGTCGCTCACCAGTTTCAGAACTTTGTTTGCTTGCAGCTGAATTTCCAGGGCAGTATGCCCGCTGAAGATCAGGACGATATCGTCCGCAAACGCTTGAGAGTGCACATTTTGGTTGTCTAGGAGATCCAGCAGTGGGTCCAATAGGATATTCCAAAAAGTTGGACCCCCTATCGATCCCTGTACGCAGCCTTTTGTGGTGTTTTTTGTGCACTCTTTGCCGGCGTATCTTACCCTAACAGTTCTGTCCGCAAAGTAGCTGTCCACTAATCCACGCAAATTGACCGGGCATCCCTTGTTTATGAGTTCGCATTTGATTGCTGGCCACCAAGCGCTGTCGAAGGCGCCCTCGATGTCTAATGACACGACAAGATTAATTAATTTTTTATCTACATTATCCAAAATGTGGTTTGTCATATCGTATAGGGCGTCCTCCGTACAGCGCTGGGGTACGAATCCATATTGCCTCGGGTTAGATTTTGGCAGAACGTGCCATTTCACTCTCCTGACGAACATTCTCTCGAGAATCTTGCCGAATATGGGAAGAAGCCCTATGGGTCGGTGCGCCTTTGCGTTGGTATAATCATCCTTCCCCGGCTTTCGCAAAACAATAACCGTAGCTTCCTTCCACGCCTTCGGGAAGTATTCAAGCTCTAGGCATTTGTTCGCAATCGCCAGGAAAAGATTCTCATCCACCATTATGGCTGAAGCGCATATGTCGGCTGTTAGACCGTCGGACCCAGGGGCTTTTTTCGGGTTACCTCTTCTCACAGCACTCCGAAGTTCTTCCAGTGTGAAGGGTGGGTCACGAATATCCACCTTCGTACATTCCTTCATGCGGCTTGCTTTCTCTCGTGTCAATTTATGCTGCTGGCCTTCGTTGAGTTCTGTGTCGTCAGGAAAGAATGTTTGAGCGAGATGTTCTACCGATTCTTGCGGTGTCAGTGCTACTCCGTCCTTGGTCAGGGGCAGATCTCCAAATCGCTTAGCCGTGTTCGCAATTACTCGGTAAATTCCCTCCCAGAGGCTTTCCCTGTCTTGCTTAGTGCAGAACTGCTTCCAACTCTGTGTTTGAGATGTTTGGACCTGTTCTTCATATTTGGTCTTTGCATTCAGGTATTCCTCCACCACGCGAGGACGTCTGTTGGGCGCTGCATTGGATACCCTACGCTTTTTTGTTACCATATCTCTTTTCAACTCCTCAAGCTGGGCTGTCCACCAGGGGAAGTGATCTGGGCTGCGCTTCTTTTTCTTGGGGATAGACTTTAGGCTAGCTGATGTTACTGCTTGGGTGTATTTCTCAACAAACTCCTCTAATTCATCAGTATTCACTATAGCCTGCAAGGATCCCAAATCGACCGAGCCTGCTCTGAATGCTTCTTCAACCTCATTCCGGAATTCACTCCATTTCGCTTTTTTGGTGTTGAAGATTCTAGTGCTCGACTCGATACGGGAAGCCTTGGGCTTTTGGAGGTTGAGTTCCATTTTGATGGTATTGTGGTCTGAGCTGGTGATCTTTTTGTCTACCTCCCAATTGCGAACTCGAGCCAGCAATTCCGAGGTGCACACAGTAATATCAACATTACTCTGAAGAACCCTGCCTCCCCTCACTGTATCAAACGTTGGTTCCGAGCCCTCGTTGAGGATATGCAGATTGAGCTCGTTTAGTGCGCCAATCAGCTCCTCGCCCCTAGAATCCTCGCACCCGCTCCCCCACCATGCGCTCCAGGCATTCACATCGCCACCTATTAGGATGTGTTTAGTTCGAATCAGCTTGATTACTTTTTTTAATTGGTTGATATAAGGGCCGATCGGGAGAGTGTCTTCGAAATATACGGATACGACACCTAGTCTCCATTGGTCGGTTTCCAATACTGCTGCCGCGATATTCTCCGTGCACCAAGATGGTTCCGTAATTACGTCTACATCGCTGTTGTAAACTATTATTGCTGCTTTAATCGGCTTTTCTCCTTTTTGGCGGCACTGGATGATCCTGGAGCCAGGATATTCTCTCACTACTCCTGTCGCCCCCACATACGGCTCCTGAACTAAAGCAGCACATGCGTTCAGCTTGTTGGCACCCATCATCAGCTCTTGCGTGGCTAGTTTTTTTCTTTGCAGGTTTGCCTGGAGCACAAGGTACCGAAGCAGGTGTGGAGGAGCGTTCCGACTCGTTGGGACCACCTTAGCAATATGCGACCGCAGATCGTGCTAAGGCGTCCCATTTCTTTCTTATGGGGCAGTCATTACTGAACGCGTTGTGTTGTTTGTTGTCTTTCTTTGCCCTGGCGCAGTTCTTGCACATTGGCGGTTCGCCCAACGCGCGTTCCGGGCAGTCCTTTGCCAGATGCAGTCCCCCGCAATGACTACATAAGTCCTCGGTCTCCGTGCATCTTTTCCGGCCATGGCCATATGCAAGGCACCGTGTGCATTGTATGACCGGTGACTGGTCCAGCACTTGTACCCTCTGCAAGTCTACATGGATCCTTCCCGCCGCAGTGAGGGCTCTCCAAATCTTTGGTGAGACTTGGAGCACTACGTGGCACTCATGCGGGTTCCTTGCCCTCCTTCGATATTTGGTTGTTACTCTGAACTCTGATTCGGGGATATTTTCCAGGATCTGGCTGTTCTGAGTTCTAATTGCTTTAATAATTTCCTCGTCGGTATTGTAAGACAACAAGTCCTTAACAATTACCAACGGGTCCTTATTTTGCATGGTCTCAGTTTTTAAGCCTTTGTCCTGGATCCTGGTTGCGACCCTCGAGAGCTCATCCTTGTCGAGGCAACCAACTATCACTTTCTGTTCCCTCGCCCTTCTAACCCTATCCACCCGGATACCCGTCTCCTTCGCGTCAACTGCCGACCTTATCTTACTGATTATTTCTTCACTGCTGTCATCTTGCTCTGATGAAACAATCAGCGAGTGAATTGGAGCTCTTGGCTTTGTGGTGGTCGCTCCACTAGTTGGTACTGCCTGCGGGTTGGCAGATGTGACCGGCATCGCTGCAGCTTGGGCGTAGCTAAGGGCTTTTTCTACTTTTGCCTCGATGTTACCTATCCCTTCCTCAGTTCTAAGAGCACTCCGAGAACATTTTCCGAGCTTGCTGTTCAAGTCTGCTTGCACATTTTCTAAGCTGGTTTTAATGCTTTTGCCAATGTCGTTTAAAATGATGTTCTTTACTTCCCTGATTTCTCTGAGTATCTCTTGGCTATCGGCATCTTGCACAGGCTCTTTGTCTACGGCTATGACTCGAGCAGGCTTAGCGCGTGCTTCTTTGCCCTCCGATTTGGGAATCAACTGATACATGTCCTGAATACATTGCCATACCGTCTGTTTAATTGTCCTTGAAATGTTACCGGACATGTCAAGCTGAGCCTTTGCCTTTTGCATGAGAGCTCGCCCCTCAGCTTCGGGTGTCCTGGATTTGACGACCGTATTTGATTTGGTTTTTGCCTCTAGCTTGTCTATGCTCTTACGCACCTGGTCTCTTGACTGAGGCGTCGTCAATTTTGGGCTTTCCTCGGCTTGACTAGCCTGCGAGGATGTCGTTGAAGCTGACGAAGTTGTGGAAGTAGAGGGTTGCTGCGCGGCGTTCCCAGGCGTTCTGGCTATCAGGGACATGTTGTCAAGTGTCCTCACGTGTATAAGGCGTGAGCGTCAAAGTGAACTAACTTTCCGGTTCAAAAGAGCCGTACAGTCAGAGATAAAAATAAAAATAAATAGAATAATTTATTGTCAACAAAAGAGTCAAAAACAATATAGAGCAATACTCAATATAAAAATTAAAAATAATAACAACTCTGTCAAAGAGTTAGGTCTTAATAACTAAGAATAATGCGTAAAATAACACAATATATATTTCCTGTCTGCTACTGGTCAAAGTGACCTGATATTAAAAGTGGTGCCTTCAGGTATCAAAATCAAATAATGTAGAGCAAGAAAAATATTTTGACTCTATGTAGAGTCAAACAGTCAATGCCGGTGGATAGTCCTCCTCGAGACCTTTTCAGGGACACCAAGCACGGTTCTCTACTCCTACTAGTTCCGGAGATATGGCCTTTTAAAGTTTTCTGGTTTCAATCCAAGATGGCCGCCAAAAATGGTTGCTGTTCGTTTTCTCCGGAACTATCCAACGGAAAAACCCCGTGTTTGGGTTTAAATTTATGGGCTCGATGAGACCTACCCAACGGTGGCCAAAAATTCAGTTTTCAGCCTGAAAAAATTTTGACGCCTGAAATTGCCTGAAGACCGACTAATCTGGTAGATTTAGCTAGGGGAAGGTCAATAAAAGAAACCCCAGCTCTCTGCGACCTCTGGTTCAGGATTTATTGATGTTTAAGACTTTTCCAAAATGGCCGCCGAACTGTCAAACCTTAGGTTTGACGGCCGATAACTCCCGATCCAGAAGTCCCAGAGATCCCGCGTTTGGACCTGGTTAGTCAGCTCGACCTTCTCTTTCAGACAAGACCGCTTTCAGGACCCTGAAAATTTTCGCCTCCGATCCGCCTGAAATTCAGGATATATGTAGATGGTAGTCCTGCGATCCCGGAAGTGAAATCCAAAATGTCCTGTGACTTTTCGTTCGGGAGTAATCGCGGATCAGAGGAAAACAAGATGGCCGCCGAGCTGTCAAATCACGGAGAGAATTGGCAATATCTCGACAACCAATGGTCGTAGAGACTCGCGGTTTTGACTGCACAGCACGGCTCGACCCTCCGCACGTTAGGAGACCGGTTTCAGGCTGAAAATTTTCTTGGCCCCGAAAACGCCTGAAACCGGGTCGGTCCGGTAGAAGTACAAAATATAAGGTCGCCCGTGGAAATCCGGGTTTTCTAACTCTAACGGTTCCGGAGCTATCAATTTTTTAATTTTGAAAACCAAAAACCAAGATGGCGGATTTTGTTCAAATCCGTCAATTTAAAAGCTACCGGCCCGTAGTTTGGGCTTAACAAAGCTGCAATATGTCAATTAAAGACAACTACGTTGTTAAATTTTGATTATTTCTATTAATTTTGAATTAAACTCGAAAAATGACTAAAAATTAAATATCTCCGGAACCAGAAATGATAAAAATACAATTTAACCGCCAAAAATCGTCTAAAATACACCGCTACAATACACAATAATAAAACAAAATATTTCCATATAAAAATTTTGAGAAATTAAAATAAATATGTTTTTAATGTAAATTTTATTAATTGGGCAAAAATAAACAATATAAAAATCTGGAAATATTTTTAGTGCGTTATATAGGCTAGCGCGCAACAGATAAGAAGATAAAAATGT
>CAOKYR010000290.1:0-16509 GCA_948473455.1 Teleiodes luculella | reverse complement strand
CCGAGAAATCGCCGAAAAAAATCGCTCGTGTGAAAGGGCTCTTAGTAAAAACAGTTCGGGGTTTTAGAATAAATAAAACTTGCACGAATGTATATTCTAAAATTTGTATTTTCATCATTATTTATAAATAATCGTATAATATATAGTTAACAATAAAATAAATTGAGTAACGACTTAAATTTATAGGAGTGGAGGGGAGTATATTACAGCTAGAGTGCTAAGAGACTTAAACACCGTGACGATGGCTGAGCGACCACCGCCATCACTAACACCACTCGCGGCCGCGGGCCAACCGCAGGCCAACCGCAAGCCAACCGCGGGCCAAACACAGGCCGCGCCCACATCGACGAGGAATCACACTTCCCCAATAACACACAAGCTTCACTATGTAAAGCCTGACCAGGAAAAATAAAAACCTGCTTTGGGGGCGCCACGAATATTTTTTTGTTTCTGGCAACTTTCCATTATAAAATTAGTTCCATTGAAATTCTGCAATACGGCAAGTTTTTTTTATTTTTCTGGATGGGCGAAGCTGGAGGAGTCGAACGCGACATAATAACAGAACTACTATGACTTTGATGTCACTATGTCGCATTTGACACCTTGTCGAGTTTCTCATGCGTCTACAGAACAGATGCTGCCAGCGCGCTGGATAGTCACATACATCAGCTATTCACAAATTGAAATCAGACTAGTTTAATTTCGATAATTTATGATAAATAAAAAGAAAACCAATTTTGAACTTAATGGACTTTATGAAGTATGGAACAAAGAATATATTTTGATGCTTTTTATTTATTTACTTTAACAGCAATATGGCAAGACTTGTCCTGTCGTCCAACACTACAATTTTGTTTCTCGCGAGAAAGGGAAGTAAAGAGCGCCTCTCTCTAGTCTATGCTAATATTTTACGCTTAGAAAAGTCAAAGTGTGGTCATGTTTATGTTTATTTCATGATACATTTTTATTCTCATGAATAAAATCACAAATAATATATTTCATCAATAGCAATAACAACTAAAACATAATAAATAATAATATAATGAAAACATGAAAGTATTTCTTAAATCCACTTACGAACGTGACCGTACATAGCACCTTCCCGCTGATTTATAGTTAAAACATTATCAGGCGCTCTTTCGGTTATTTTAAAGCTGTTAAATTTGACGTTATCTACTTGGACTTGGTCTCACCAAGACACAGTACATTTCTGCAGATTGTAATTCTCTTCAAAGCACTAAAAATGGTACGAGACAAATAAAATCCTTGGTTTCGAGTTGTTTGTGGTGAATATTGCTAGCTAGCTAGTAATGTTGATCCAAATTAGCTCTAGCTGCGTAGCTCGCAGACAGTTGTTTGTGTCTGTAGAATGGTACGTGCAGCAATGATATCGCACGCATAATGTAACAAAGCTAAGCAACAGAAATAACCTCTATTTATTTATAAACTAGTGTTCGAATAATTGAAGAGCTATGCTGGTAATGTACGAAATATACCTAATAGGAGATGTAAGGAAAATGCGAAACCACGTCGATAAAACCGGGTTTTCACTAGCGGACAACGAGACATCGAGGAAGCGGTGTGTAACGTGTATACAGGCACACAGGCACGGTCGGCAGTACTGCACACCGCGCTGGGGACATCGCACGGACATACATACCACAAGGTTGTTTGCAACATTTGATAAACATTGCGTAGTCAGTTGGTCTCAAATGTGAACCATTCCATTTTTGGCGGTAGTGTACTTTGAATTGTATTAGTAGATTGTATATTCGTGTAAGTCGGCCCAGCCGGTCAGTGCTTCTGTGCTCGCAGCTAATCTAATCACTGGCGGCTTTAAACAAACTTAGCTCCGTAACTAGTATTAGAGCATTTGTGCTACATGCGAAAAAAGTCATTTTGCTTGTCAAATATACAATTGGGCAGTGATTTAAAATTTTAAAGGTGCAAAACGACCAGGATATTCTAGCACTTAGCACAAATGTTGATTTCATGCATCATTTCATGAGTAATTTAATTTCTACTATAACTTGACCGGCGCGGCGGCGAGACGGCGCGTCACACAATGCAGACACTCAGTAAACAACTAGTGACCTCTCATTGACAACTATATATTTTATTTAATTAATATTAAGCTGAACAAAAATACCGATGGTGAGGTATTTCAGACCATAAAATACCCATTCCAGAAAAAAAACAAAATAAGTCTCGCGGTAAATTGGCTTGTCATACTGTTTACTTGCGTCTCTGAATCAAAGCTAGTAAACATTTTTCTTGGTCTACTAACCTATTTGATCGCATGACCCTTTGTATGGCAAGTTCAATTTTAGCTCAGACCAACCTTTTCTGAATACAAAGTCAAAATCACAGATAGCGTTCAAACCAATATGGCCGCTACTTCCGGCGCGGCTGCGAGCGTGCAACCGTTTTGCTAGGCCGCCAAATGAAAATAATTGCAGGCGGCGAGAGGTCACCAGATCCTTAAGAGTATGTACTCCGTCGCCGTGCAGTGTTCAACCGGAGTATACAAGGCGCGGGCGTCCATTGGCTCCTCCCGGTGGGCACGTGGGCGCGCGATGTTACACGATACACCACACGATCGACGAACCTCAAACAACCGAATCCTTTCTGTTCCTGTAATACAAAGCAAGTGTGTGTGTTACTATATGTAGCGTGTGTGTAACTATATGTAGTGTGTGTTACTTTAAGTAGTGTGTGTGTTACAATATGTAGTGTGTGCGTGTTACACACAATATGTAGTATGTATTATTATATGTAGCGTGTGTGTTACGATATGTAGTGTGTGCGTGTTACACACAATATGTAGTATGTATTATTATATGTAGCGTGTGTGTTACAATATGTAGCGTGTGTGTTACAATATGTAGTGTGCGTGTTACACACAATATGTAGTATGTATTATTATATGTAGCGTGTGTGTTACAAATATATAGTGTGTGCTTGTTAAATAAAATGTGTAGTATGTATTACTATATGTAGTGTGTGTTACTTTCAGTAGCGTGTGTGTTACAATATGTAGTGTGTGCACTGTGCGTGTTACACACATTATGTAGTATGTATTACTATATGTAGCGTGTGTATTACTATATGTAGTATGTATTACTATATGTAGCGTATGTGTTACCATATGTAGTGGTTGTCGATGGCGTTGTGTGGCAGCGCGCGCATGACTCCGACACCGCCGCCGAGCCGCCGGTAGTTCATCGCACCGCACAGACGCCACTGGTTCGACTCCGGGTCGTACACCTAACAACACACCAACATATAAATATACAGAAAAAACAATTTCAATTTCAGAACATTAATTGAAAAGTTTAAAACTGTTATGATTTGAAACGGGATCAGGAACAGGAAGTCTTTAACATATACAGCAGTGACGAACCTTACTAAACCTTACTGTAAAGTGTCGTGTGTGCTGGTGACGTCACCGGCGGGTGCACGTGTACTCACCTCGATGCTCTTGAGGTAGGCGGTGCCGTCGAACCCGCCCACGGCGTACAGCTGCCCGTTGACCACGGCCAGGCCCACGCCGCTGCTGGTGACGTCACCGGCGGGTGCACGTGTACTCACCTCGATGCTCTTGAGGTAGGCGGTGCCGTCGAACCCGCCCACGGCGTACAGCTGCCCGTTGACCACGGCCAGGCCCACGCCGCTGCTGGTGACGTCACCGGCGGGTGCACGTGTACTCACCTCGATGCTCTTGAGGTAGGCGGTGCCGTCGAACCCGCCCACGGCGTACAGCTGCCCGTTGACCACGGCCAGGCCCACGCCGCTGCTGGTGACGTCACCGGCGGGTGCACGTGTACTCACCTCGATGCTCTTGAGGTAGGCGGTGCCGTCGAACCCGCCCACGGCGTACAGCTGCCCGTTGACCACGGCCAGGCCCACGCCGCTGCTGGTGACGTCACCGGCGGGTGCACGTGTACTCACCTCGATGCTCTTGAGGTAGGCGGTGCCGTCGAACCCGCCCACGGCGTACAGCTGCCCGTTGACCACGGCCAGGCCCACGCCGCTGCTGGTGACGTCACCGGCGGGTGCACGTGTACTCACCTCGATGCTCTTGAGGTAGGCGGTGCCGTCGAACCCGCCCACGGCGTACAGCTGCCCGTTGACCACGGCCAGGCCCACGCCGCTGCTGGTGACGTCACCGGCGGGTGCACGTGTACTCACCTCGATGCTCTTGAGGTAGGCGGTGCCGTCGAACCCGCCCACGGCGTACAGCTGCCCGTTGACCACGGCCAGGCCCACGCCGCTGCGCCGTGACGTCATCGCCACCACCGGCGACCACGTGTCCGTCGCCGGCTCGTATCTAACACACAACCATAACAACAAACATTATAGCAATTATGCTAAAGAAATTATTAAATAGTGACACAAAAAGAACCAAAACCTAGCTTTCGTTACAAAAAATCAACAGATATTTATTTTATTGTTCAGTGTGCACTAACAGTAACAATAATTTATTTCTATGGCTTCATAGTTAAAAGATACAAATGACAATTATTTATAGCATGTAACATGAGGTTTTACAAGTGTGAAGACGTAAAAATAGTTTTGAAGTGTCAATATTCGCTCAGTATTGGAGGAAATTTAAATTATCACTTGAGTTTTATAAATCATTTTAACAGCAAAATGTGAGATATCTTGTCACAGTATTATGGGTGGGTACTGTTACAAATACCTAAGTTATATTGCTATTAGTTTGGGTTTGAATTTCGTGACAGAAATAATGTAAACCTTGAATAAGAGTCTTGTTATTCAACTCTAATTGCATACTTCGTTTGCACTCTTTGTTATATTAATCAAATTGTGATGCAACGCCTGTGGAGTTTCTTCCGGCGAGTTCTTCTCCACAGAAGACAGCCAAATTGTGAACTCGCCTCGACGTCGAAAAGTGATTTGTAAAAATCTTAACTTCGAATAAAACATATTTCATTTCATTTCATTTCAACTGAATGTTAGTTGTTAAAAGGGTCATCTGTATGGTGGTGATGTGTGTCGGTACCTCTCTGCGGAGGAGAGCTCGGTGCAGTCGTCGCGGCCGCCCACCGCGTAGATCTGCCCGTCGAACACCGCGCAGCCCAGGTGCTTTCTGAAACACGACACTCTGTTACATTCCTTCCTTCCTTATCGTGTGGGTTTCGAGGTTAACCTACCACACAAACCCTGGTGTCAGAATTTTCGACACCTATAACCACTACTCTATTGTTTATTACTTGTACTTGAGGTTATGCCCACTTGTTAGCGCGCGGCTCGTAGCGCTCCACGGTGTTGAGGTGGGCAGTGGGCATTGGGCAGTGGGCAGTGGTGCGTGGTTACCTCCTGGTGGACATGGGCGCGACGGGTGCCCACTTGTTGGCGCGCGGCTCGTAGCGCTCCACGGTGTTGAGGTGGGCAGTGGGCATTGGGCAGTGGGCAGTGGTGCGTGGTTACCTCCTGGTGGACATGGGCGCGACGGGTGCCCACTTGTTGGCGCGCGGCTCGTAGCGCTCCACGGTGTTGAGGTGGGCAATGGGCAGTGGGCAGTGGTGCGTGGTTACCTCCTGGTGGACATGGGCGCGACGGGTGCCCACTTGTTGGCGCGCGGCTCGTAGCGCTCCACGGTGTTGAGGTGGGCAATGGGCAGTGGGCAGTGGTGCGTGGTTACCTCCTGGTGGACATGGGTGCGACGGGTGCCCACTTGTTGGCACGCGGCTCGTAGCGCTCCACGGTGTTGAGGTGGGCAGTGGGCAGTGGGCAGTGGTGCGTGGTTACCTCCTGGTGGACATGGGTGCGACGGGTGCCCACTTGTTGGCGCGCGGCTCGTAGCGCTCCACGGTGTTGAGGTGGGCAGTGGGCAGTGGTGCGTGGTTACCTCCTGGTGGACATGGATGCGACGGGTGCCCACTTGTTGGCGCGCGGCTCGTAGCGCTCCACGGTGTTGAGGTGGGCAATGGGCAGTGGGCAGTGGTGCGTGGTTACCTCCTGGTGGACATGGATGCGACGGGTGCCCACTTGTTGGCGCGCGGCTCGTAGCGCTCCACGGTGTTGAGGTGGGCAGTGGGCAGTGGGCAGTGGGCAGTGGTGCGTGGTTACCTCCTGGTGGACATGGATGCGACGGGTGCCCACTTGTTGGCGCGCGGCTCGTAGCGCTCCACGGTGTTGAGGTGGGCAGTGGGCAGTGGGCAGTGGTGCGTGGTTACCTCCTGGTGGACATGGGCGCGACGGGAGCCCACTTGTTGGCGCGCGGCTCGTAGCGCTCCACGGTGTTGAGCGGCGACTGCCCGTCCGACCCCCCCACCGCGTACAGCTGCCCGCCCAGCACCGCCACCGCCACGCCCAGACGCCGCGTCGTCATCGGCGCCACCTAAAAACACACGCACTGTAACTAAGGTCGGGTCCATAATTCGATGGAATTGTTTGACAGATAAAGTGTTGCCGCTTTTTGAAAATAAAAATTGTGATGGGGTATAGTATAAGTCGATAAATCGATATCGACATGTTAAGTGCAAGCCGAGAATTCTACGATTTTAAAATACAATTATAATAAACAAAAACATTATACTGTTTCTTGAAAAATATGATGTAAATACATTTTTAAGCTACTTCTTACTTTTTTTTTGGTCTCCTCATACAAAGATATTGATTGATGAAAACTAAGGTAAAAACAAATTTCTTTGTTATGAAAGTAAAATATGTCGCAATAATACTTGCGTTATGAAGTATGTAATATTACAGGAGTGCCTACTTTTGCATTATAGTAAGGTTAGACAGTTTGCATGACTATTTTTTTTATTACTTAACAAGTTAAATTAATTTGTTCAAAAGTAATTAAAATAAAAGGCGAACTTCTAAAAACTTAACAGAAAACAAAAGCTTAACGGAAAACAAAAACTTAACGGTAAACAAAAACGTAACAGAGCAATGAAAGCACAGTTGCGCTTGCGCGAAGGATACATCCAAACAATCCAAAGTTTGGAAACCGAATGCATCAATACTACTCGCCTTTGAATATAAATGTTATCAGTGTACATGAATTGCAACGTTTCGATTGTGCTGCCGGGTTAGAAGTTTTGGTACCTACAATATTTTAAATAATTTTAATATCTTTCATTTCTACACTGTGCTGTGTATTTCAAATAATTTCAATCCAATTTTAGCTACAGCTGAAGAAAACAATAAATTTTCATTATCATTAATTTAATTTAAATTACCGTATCTGAAAAATCATGAGTCAAGGTTAAAAAGTTTAATAAAATTCTTCGTTTATTACAATATTTATATATAATTTATCATAAAGCACTAGATTTCAACACTTTTAATTGAAAAATACACATTTAAATGTCATAGCAACATAGCTAGATTCCAAAGCCATAACAATTTAATATCGACATCGACATCACTAGCCGAGAGTGGGCAACATTGGTGTAGTTTGACCTGTCAAACAGTTCCATCGAATTATGGACCCGACCTTAGAAGCCCCTATGTATGTAACTATGCCATTCTTAAAACATTCCAAAAACTTTTGTTATCAACACCTTAGTTGGTGAAAATAATGAAATGTTGTTTATGTAATTCGGTTGGTAAGCCGTAAGTTTAGAGCCTATGGAAAGTTAAACGCGTTGGTTTATGATTACTTTGGGGTACAGCAAAGGGCCATTTTATTATTATCATCATTATTTCGGCCCGGACGTTCTCTGCTGGACAAACGCCTTTCCCTGTGATCTCCACAATGACCGTCTCTGCAGCTGGTGGGAGCTAAAGTCAAAGTCAAGTCAAATAGTGTTTATTCAAAGTAAGATTTCACAAATCATTTTTTGACGTCGAGGCGGGTTCACAATTTGGCTGTCTTCTGTGGAGAAGAACCCGCCGGAAGAAACTCCACAGGCGTTGCATCTTTTCAAAATATTTTTACATAGGTAATTATTATTTTATACAATTTGATTAATATAACAAAGAGTGCAGACGAAATATGAAATTAAAGGAAGGCAACCAGTCAAAGTAGAAAAACTAAACTATATAAACAATAAAACAATCGGCAATCGACTAGAGCAGACCAGTCCCCCCAAGCAGCACCACGTTCACGGGTTTGACGTATGGGACAGCCATCGCCGGGCTCAACCATATTAGAGGGAACCCAACGACCCGGCCCACACGCCACCGCAAGTCAGGACACTTTAGTGAGCATGAATACTCAGTCAGCCAGATGTTATCACGACAATCTAATTAATGACTTCCCAATTGCATAGTCGACCGCACTACAATGTTGCACAATTACGTAGGTTTTTACAAACAAATTTTAGTAATAATATTACCTTAGATTAAGCACAGCGTTTCTCGTGTCGAGCTGAAGTCTCTACACACCAAGCTTTCTTATCATTCAAATATTCATCCAATCCATAGTACGCATTCTTACATAGATGCCGTTTCACGTGGCATTTAAACCTTTTTTCTGGAAGATTTACAATATCATCAGGTATTTTATTATAGTAGCGTACACAGAGCCCCACGAAAGAAGTACTGACTTTAGCCAATCTATAGTTATCACGAGCTAGTTTATTTCCATTTCTAGTATTACGTTTGTGAATATCAGAATTCTTTTTAAATTCGTGGATATTTTTCCTAACGTACATAATATTTGCATAAATATATTGGCACGGAACTGTCAAGATGTCTATTTCTTTAAACAGTTCTCTAAGTGATTCCCGACAGCGAAGTTGGTATATTGCCCTAATGGCTCTTTTCTGCAAAATAAAAACTGTGTTAATATCGGATGCCCTGCCCCACATCAAGATACCATAAGACATTATACTATGAAAGTAACTGAAATAAACTAACCTAGCTGTTGCTATGTCTGTTAACTGTCTTATTTTTCTCACTGCATACGCAGCCGAGCTAAGCCTCCCCGACAGAGAAGATATATGAGGACTCCATTGCAGTTTGGCGTCAATAGTTATACCCAAGAAGACTGTACTGTCTACCAGATCAAGCCGCTCACTATTTAACACAATGTCACCCCTACAGCTATTTACATTTGGTAAGGTAAATTTAATGCATTTAGTCTTCTTTGCGTTTAATACCAGGTTGTTAGCAGTAAACCAGTTATGAACCTGTTGAAGAGTGCTATTTAACTCATTATACTGAGGTGATCTTCGGTTTAGTTTAAAAATAAGAGAAGTGTCATCCGCGAATAAAACAATGTTTGACAGATTATGTACAACACATGGCAAATCATTAATATAAACTAAGAATAAGAAAGGTCCTAATATAGAACCTTGCGGCACACCCATTGTAACTAAACACCCCTTTGATTTTATTTCATTTATTTGTACCTTTTGAATCCTGCCTTCTAAATAGGACTGAACTAGTTTAAGTGCATTGTTTTTGACCCCATAATGTTTTAATTTAAGCAATAGGGTTTCATGTTGAACACAATCAAATGCTTTTGAAAGGTCACAGAAGACACCTATGCAATCGCAAGAATCCTCCCATGCGTCAAAGACATGCTTTATGAGCGCAACACCTGCGTCGGTGGTAGAACGTCCTTTTGTAAATCCAAATTGCTGTTTATGAAATAGGCAATGTTTATTAAAATGAGACAGCAATTGGTTGAGTATAATCTTTTCAAAAACTTTACTTAGGACTGGTAAAATAGATACAGGTCTAAAATTACTAGGATCACTTTTATCTCCAGCTTTGAACAAGGGTATTACTTTGCTATATTTCATTAAGTCTGGGAAGACCCCTTCATCAACACATGTATTAAAGATGGCGGCGAGATATGGAGCCAGTGTGTCAATTACTTTACTACAAGCCTTAACAACTACAGGTGCGAGTGTATAATGTGGCATCGGTTATGCCGTCTCTGCAGCTTGTGGGACTGGCTGCATGTTCGTCCGAAATTTGATTTTTTTTCGAATGAATTTATTTTGGTAGTTCATGTCAGTAATATCGCGACGCTTTCTTGGAGTAGACTAATCTCTCCAGGAATGTCCAGGATTGTCCAAATCCGGGAATTAATCCATTGTGTTAGGGAGTTTACATAATGTGCTGATTTGTTAATTATAAATAAATAGATTTAAAAAAAGCGGTTGTCTGTAAATTCGGTTTACTGACGATAGTTGAACGTAACAACGATTGTGCCTCTTTGTCGCTCGTTCCGCGCTCTCGCTTGCACTTCAAGCCTTAAATGGAACGCCTCAGCCGCGCGGTAACGCCGCATTGCGTCATGTTTTTTCGTGCGTGCAGCCGGCTCCATCGAATTATAAGGCGTTGTCCTAATAGAACGCGAATGCGCGATCATCGTAAGTTCGCGCGATCGCGCGATTGTGAAACGTATGAAGAAATCGTTCTATCGCGCGATCGTCTATTAGGACACAAATTCGACTTCAATATGTTTGATCGCGCGTTCGTACGAGTAAAATGCGCGCGAACTTACGATGATCGCGCATTCGCGTTCTATTAGGACAACGCCTTAGACGTTGTCACGTCAAAGTGTTCCGGGGTTTAATTTGTTGTAGAATAGTGCGACTAGTGTTATAATAGCAAGTGTAAGTGTATATGTGTTGCCTTGGTCCAGCGGTTGTCCTTGGGGTCGTAGCGCTCGACGTGGTTGAGGCACTGCACGCCGTCCTGCCCGCCCACCGCGTACAGCGCGCCCTCCAGCACCGCCACGCCCACAGACGTGCGGCACGACGACGTGGGAGCCACCGCGCCGCACCACTGACAGGACACGGGGACACGCATTATACATACATACACACACAAATACTGGCTCAACAGTCAACACCACAGAACATTTAAAAGAGGTTAGAAAGGCGATGTAGGCGGGGCAGGCGCGCCAAGGATATGAGCAACGCTCACATCTCCACGCAAAAACGCGATCGCGCTGTTTAACTCACACATAGCTATAACAATGTACATCGGTATGCGTGCATGCGTATGATTCGTTTCATCGTTTGAAATCGCGTGATTGAGCAGCGCTATGATTGGCTAGATTTGAAAATGCAAATATGCGTAAACTTCATCTTTATTTAAGTACAGAAGTAGTGGAGGTGAAAGATGGGGTAGAATCGACGACACCGGATTTTCTAACCTCTTTTAAATATTCTGTGGTCAACACCAACGAGGGAATTATTCTAAAGCCCGACCAAAGAAATAAGAAACCTGGTCTCTTCACACAACTATGGCAACAATTTCCCTTATAAAATTAGTTCCATTGAAATTCCGCAATATGGCGAGGTTTCTTACTTCTTTGGTCGGGCTTTACTTACGAATACGCCAAGACGATCCACTAAGGGTGCTTGTATACGGTGCAAGTAGCTTGCGCATGTTGAGACATATTTGACTTCGTTTGGACACGCGAAGTGCATCGTCTGACGGGACGGAGGTTCCGGGTTCGAATCCCGGATCCGTTGAACAAATATCACTTAGTAAGACTTTCCCCAGTTTGGTTAGGACATTTTTGAAAAAGGAAATCGATTCTAATTAGTCCGCCATGCCAGTTAGATTATTGAAAAAAATTTAACAGGTTTTTTTTTTCAATTTGACGAAGATATATCGCATCAAAATGTAAAACAGTGCTATGACGTCACTTGTTTCGTACAATTTGTATGGCGGCGTGTCGACACTGGAAATTTGAAAGCACTGTATCGTCAGCATTTTTCGTTTGCCAGACAAAAAAAAACGTGTACATTATTTTTTAGTAATCTAACTGACGGACTAATTAGATTTTTTTAGGACACTTCCTTTTTCGGACAACAGGGTTTGTGAGGTAGGTTAACCTCAAAACCCACTCGATAAGAAGAGCGTGTATATAGTGTACCTGGTTGGTCTGCGGGTCGTAGCGCTCGATGCTGTTGAGGTAGCTCTGGCCGTCGTGGCCGCCGACCGCGTACAGCAGGTCGTGCAGCACGGCCACGCCCACGCCGCAGCGCCGCTTGGACATGGGCGCCACCATCTTCCACTCCCCGGACATGGGGTCGAACCGCTCCACCGACGCGATCGCGTCCCCGGAGCACCACCCGCCCACCGCGAACAGGACCTCGCCTGCACCAACAAAGTCACGCTCAGTCAAAACGACACAAACATTTAAAAATGTGTCGCTATAATCTTTTGAGAATGAGGCGATAACTATTGCACACATTCCAACTCACTTACAAAAATACGTCATAAATATATCCCACTTCTGATATACATTCCATCCGATGAAACACTAAATTGAATTCTACGAAGTAAAATTCTAAATTCAAAAGTTTTTATTTGAAGTAAGATTTTACCAATCACTTTTCGACGTCGAGGCGAGTTCACAATTTGGCTATCTTCTGTGGAGAAGAACTCGCCGGAAGAAACTTCACAGGCGTTGCATCTTTTACTGAGGGTGCTTCTACACGGTGCAAGTAGCTCGCGCATGTTCACTGTTCAGTCAAATTTGACTTGGTTTGGACACGCGAAGTACGTACACTAGCCGCATCTAATTAAATCTATATCAGTGTGACTACACTTAACTATTTAAGGAATGCCTTGACATATTTTACAATTTTAGCGCTACCCCGACCGTATCCAAAGTCAAAAGTATTTATTTTTTAACTTTAGAATATTTACATCACTTAGTTAAGTCAATTACATATTCTTTTTATCCCACTTCTGATATACATTCCATCCAACTAAACAATAAATTGAATTCTACGAAATATTACCTTCTATTGATTTTGATGGTCACCATTCTTCTTGATATACTACTCAAAGCAACTGCTTACCTAACCTAACTAGGTACTTATCTAAAGTTGTATGTACTGTAGCTAGGCTATACTCCGTCAACCAGTGGAACTGACCTCTGCGCGTGGGTTTCCTGGGTCTGGTGCGGGGGCCCTGCATGAGTGGTCGCTCCTGAGGCAGCAGCAGGTAGTTCTTGGCTTCGTCCAGGAGGTCCCTGCAGGCGTCGTCTGACCGGATGAGCAGCTCCGACGACACCGTGCCCACCAGGAACTTGGGGCTCAGCAGCGGCAGACGGACGTGTTGCAACACCTATGGTCACACTCTCATTAATAGACAAGGATGAACAGCATGATGACGTAGATTTGTGTCAAGTCACGTGGTCCGAATGCAAGATCTTGTTTTCTTAGACCATAATTAAGGATTAGTTATACGGTAGAACATAACTTTTTATCGTGAGAAAAGATCACATTTTCAATTAGAAAAATAATTATATGAACGGAGACGCAGGGCGGAAACCTCACTTGTATAATTGGTTGTATAAGTAAACCACTGAAAGTGGCATTGATAGTAAAATTCGACCAGAAAAATAAAAAAAACTCGCCATATTGCGGAATTTCAGTGGAACTAATTATATAAATATATTTGTTGCCATAAACATAATAATATGCACGTAGCGCCCCCGACCAGGTTTTATATTTGAGTGTTGAGGCTTTATGTATGAAGTATGTGGTGGGGGTGTGAGGGTGTGTAGGGGTGGGGGTGTGTGTGTACTGTGGAGTTTGCATAATCGAATTTGCAACTCCTTTGATTTGAGTCTGGCTCTAATGCCGCATATCTAGTTAAACTATTTATTTTTAAATAATGAATTGTCTCTCATATTGATTTAGTTATCTTTGCGACTCGTGTCGAAACGTGTATTATGAAGGTTTGAAGATCAATAGAAATACCTAATAAAGTAGGTATAAAAAGTCTTCCAGGCGTTCTTATTCCTGCACGAGGACTTGATTGTACCTGCGCGAGGTGCTGCCGCCTCTCGGCCACGTTGTACTTGACCCAGCTCATGACGGCCTGGAAGGGGAGGGGGGGTGTGGTTACCTGCGCGAGGTGCTGCCGCCTCTCGGCCACGTTGTACTTGACCCAGCTCATGACGGCCTGGAAGGGGAGGGGGGGTGTGGTTACCTGCGCGAGGTGCTGCCGCCTCTCGGCCACGTTGTACTTGACCCAGCTCATGACGGCCTGGAAGGGGAGGGGGGGTGTGGTTACCTGCGCGAGGTGCTGCCGCCTCTCGGCCACGTTGTACTTGACCCAGCTCATGACGGCCTGGAAGGGGAGGGGGGGTGTGGTTACCTGCGCGAGGTGCTGCCGCCTCTCGGCCACGTTGTACTTGACCCAGCTCATGACGGCCTGGAAGGGGAGGGGGGGTGTGGTTACCTGCGCGAGGTGCTGCCGCCTCTCGGCCACGTTGTACTTGACCCAGCTCATGACGGCCTGGAAGGGGAGGGGGGGTGTGGTTACCTGCGCGAGGTGCTGCCGCCTCTCGGCCACGTTGTACTTGACCCAGCTCATGACGGCCTGGAAGGGGAGGGGGGGTGTGGTTACCTGCGCGAGGTGCTGCCGCCTCTCGGCCACGTTGTACTTGACCCAGCTCATGACGGCCTGGAAGGGGAGGGGGGGTGTGGTTACCTGCGCGAGGTGCTGCCGCCTCTCGGCCACGTTGTACTTGACCCAGCTCATGACGGCCTGGAAGGGGAGGGGGGGTGTGGTTACCTGCGCGAGGTGCTGCCGCCTCTCGGCCACGTTGTACTTGACCCAGCTCATGACGGCCTGGAAGGGGAGGGGGGGTGTGGTTACCTGCGCGAGGTGCTGCCGCCTCTCGGCCACGTTGTACTTGACCCAGCTCATGACGGCCTGGAAGGGGAGGGGGGGTGTGGTTACCTGCGCGAGGTGCTGCCGCCTCTCGGCCACGTTGTACTTGACCCAGCTCATGACGGCCTGGAAGGGGAGGGGGGGTGTGGTTACCTGCGCGAGGTGCTGCCGCCTCTCGGCCACGTTGTACTTGACCCAGCTCATGACGGCCTGGAAGGGGAGGGGGGGTGTGGTTACCTGCGCGAGGTGCTGCCGCCTCTCGGCCACGTTGTACTTGACCCAGCTCATGACGGCCTGGAAGGGGAGGGGGGGTGTGGTTACCTGCGCGAGGTGCTGCCGCCTCTCGGCCACGTTGTACTTGACCCAGCTCATGACGGCCTGGAAGGGGAGGGGGGGTGTGGTTACCTGCGCGAGGTGCTGCCGCCTCTCGGCCACGTTGTACTTGACCCAGCTCATGACGGCCTGGAAGGGGAGGGGGGGTGTGGTTACCTGCGCGAGGTGCTGCCGCCTCTCGGCCACGTTGTACTTGACCCAGCTCATGACGGCCTGGAAGGTCTGCTCCTCGGAGCGCACGTTGAGCTCGTCCGACGACACGATGTCGATCAGCTGCGCGGCCGGCAGCAGCAGGAACTCCTCGCTCTCCATCACCTGGCCACACCACACAACACCACCAACATTAACACTTTATAAGCCTAAACAACTTTATAACATGCATTCGTTTACGACTTTATGTTGAGGGTATAAGGTTAAAATTAAGGTGGCAATATAGTGTACACTGCCTTGTAAAGTAACAACCACCTCACACCAACCTAGGTACTACTATTTGGTATTCTGTGACCAAACATAGAACATATCATCATCATTTCGGCCTGTAGACGTCCACTACTGGGCAGTTGAAGGCCTCCCTCAAACATCTCCACAACGATCGGTCTTGCGCTGCCCGCCATCCAACAGAAACATCAAACATTCTATCGAGCTTTCTAGAGAGATCGTTCGATTCTATTCTTAATTCTATATTGAGACTAATTTATAAATAAAAGTTACTGATTTAGAACTTCATGCTTTTTTAAGTAGGATAATATAACTGGTAGACGTCACTTAGAGAAGATTTTGTAATACAAAGTTCTTCACCATTAGCCATTAGCCGACTCTGGACTGATTGAGATGTTGAACACATGTAAATCCGTGAAAAAAATTAAGGCCTCGTTTTCGCGGTAAATAAAGACATCGAAAAAAAAGATTTGCTAATTTTATGGTGTGACATATCAAATTAAATGACTTGTGTAATAAATAAAAAAAAAAAATTAAAAAAAAAAAAGCATATGTATACTCGTTATTTTTACAATTGTTAGTTATGAATGGTGGGTCTATCTATCCATCCATCTAAGTGGGGGACGTCTGCGAGTGGCAAAGAGCTCCCGGTATAGGAACTATTTGACCCCTAATCCCAGCCTGACGATGCCACTCTCTCATCACCATTCATGAGAGGTGGGGGTGTTTAAAGTTCGCGTCATGTAAAAAGAACGCTGGAGAAAGTGGTTGGGGTATGCAAATCGCCTACTGCGCGCTAGACTGCCAGCGTTCTTTTTACGTGACGCGACTTATACCTCTGGGAAGTTCTGCTGCGTGAACTTGTCGGCGATGCGCAGCAGGTCGCGGCAGGAGTGCGTGTCTGCGAAGGCGCGGATGCCGAGGCAGTTGGAGCAGTCCAGCTGCCGCTTCAGGAACTCGCAGCACACCTCCTGGATCTCCCCCAGCTGCAGCAGGCACGCCGCCGGCAGCAGCGCCTGGGAACAACGTCATATATGAAGCCTCACCAAACAAATAGCATACTCCGCCATATTGCGGAATTTCAATGGAACTAATTTTATAATGGAATTGTTGCCATAAACATAAAAATATACACGTGGCGCCCCCAGAGCAGGT
>CAOKYR010000289.1:0-153662 GCA_948473455.1 Teleiodes luculella | reverse complement strand
CGGGCGGTGTGAGCAGGGCGGGTCCCCCGAACTCCTGTTGTGTGTGTGTGTGTGTGTACTCACAGGAAGGCGGGCGGTGTGAGCAGGGCGGGTCCCCCGAACTCCTGCGGGTACTTGAACAGCAGGAAGAAGGCGAGGTGCCCGATCAGGATGCCCAGCAGCTCCATCACGCCGCTACAACACACAGTCATACGGTGAGAATCATAAGCTTGGGGAACTACGAGTATAAACTAATAGCCTCTAGTTTAAAGGTTTATAAAATGCGAACGCTTATTTATTAGCCTGTTTTTTTAATAGCCTATTTCGTTTCATACTGCTTTCTCAGCTGTTTTAATATAAAAAACGATTTAAGAAACTTCACCAAGATAACAGAGTCAGCACGCAGAATCTCTGTACTCTAAGGCTCTATTTCGCATTAAGCGGTTATCCGCACGGCGCCTAGCCATAAGTCGTATCGGAGCAACCGCAGCGGTTGGGTGGTAGCCGCATCACAGTGCGTATGGAAATAAGCTTTTCATACATGTTTTGTATTGTGGCTAACCGCTTAGTGCGTAAGATATTACATGTAAAGGTTTTTTGTACATTTGTGTGTAGGCAGGCTTTCGTCACTTACTCGCGTACGTTTTGAACGTACAACGGACAGAGCGGCGCCGAACGCCCGCCTTAGCGCAAAACGGTGATATCACTAAGACTTAATTCTGAGCAGAAAGCATTATTATTAATATTTTGTAGGCTATTAAAGAGTAGGTATTTTAGCTTTTGTATGGAATGATGTATCTGTTACGTTAGTAACTATTTATTAATCTGTGGTGTTGTGTAGTGTAGTGTTGTGTTGTGTAGTGTTGTGTTGTTGTGTGTTGTTGTGTGACTGACCCGCCGCTGATGACCATGTTGAAGGCGAGCAGCACCCAGGGCAGGTACATGGCCTTGAAGCGCGTCCCGAACCAGAACGACACCACCTGGTCCTTGTTCAGCGCGCACCACACGTACAGCACCGACAGCACCATCGGGTCCATCAGGATCTGCAACGCAACACAACACAACAATCAACTAACACACAAACAGTTTGATGTGAAACATCTATAGGCGCGGGGCATGGTGTAAGAAAACAAGGCCTAACCGTTAGACCACGTGACTGACACAAGCCTACATCATTTTGCGGTGTTCATCTTTGTCTATTAACACACATTCGACAAGGATGAACAGCGCAAGACGATGTAGGCTTGTGTCAGTCACGTGGTTTAATGGTTAGACCTTGTTTTCTTATACCATGGCGTGGGGAAAAACCCTAAAAATCATAACTGGCGTGGCGAACGTGGCGAGCGGGCGTCAGTCACGTCGGCCTAGCTATACTTACTAAAGAGAACTATTCTCTAAGTACCGCCAATAAAGTGTAAGTATATTCATATGATACTTCTTGTACGGCTATGCCATGTAACCATGTAACAGATACCTGTACAACAACTTGAAGCAATCACAAACTAACTTTACTTTCAATGTTTCACATCAGCCAGGTGTCCCAGATTGGCTCACCATTTTTTTTGTTATAAATAATAAAATAAAAATAAAATAGTAACATTATTAAAATTTGGTGTTCATTCCACACCATTTTGTAACCTGTGGTTCATTAATAAAATTAAAATGTGACAATATGTTTTTGGGATAAATGTAAGTAAATAAAAACAAATCATTGATAATTCTGATTCTGAAATGTGTGTTCAAGTAGGTATAACTTTTAAATAACTGCAAATTCAAATGTGATGAGAAGCTAATAAATGGAACACCTACCGGCAACCTAACGAAGAGTCCGATGATGACTGCGCAGAGCCAGTTGAAGAGCAGCATGTAGCAGTAGTCGGCGGGGCGACCGGCGAACACGCCCGTCTCCAGCCGCGAGGAGTAGTGGTACAGGAAGTAGCAGTTCACCAGAAAGTGGAAGCCCGTGTTGGGCCCAATCGGGTAGTAGAACAGAGCAGTCACTGGACGCCATATCTGGAATATGGCCAGCATTCACTTATTACTAACTAGCTTGCCTCCTCGCAGCTCCACCTGCGTTAATGTTACTTTCCAAGTTCTATTCTATCCTAATAACAAGTTTCATTAAAATCTGTTCAGTAGTTTCAGAGGCCATTCAATGCAAACAAACACACAATCAAATCTTTCCTCTATATAATATTACTTTTTTAGCTAAAATAGATTCTCTTGCATCAGTGTTTTTTTTTTAATTTTAGATGTTACAGTAGGTAACTTGACTTTCTAGATCTCTTTTAAAATATAAATTCTCCGTGGTATAATTTTTGTTTAACTTTATTGCATGTGAGATTTGGGTCAGAGAATCAACTTATTTGGTACCTACTCTTTCCTTTAAGCAGTGCAACAAAACCTAAATTGTGAATAATGTATGTTTATGAGCTTTTAAACATTTTGCAGTGGACGTCTTTCAGCTGAAATGATGATGATGATGATGATGAGCTTTTAAACTTACAATGCTTGATATCAACAGATCCAACTATAAATTTAATTTTATTGTTTGGAATTGTTCACACACACTCGCAGACAACTGATAACATCTTATCATTTCAATATTGATAACACTAAAAGTTGTGAACTGACCTGGAAATTGTGTATGAATGCCTCGTAGTCCAGTACCAAATGGAAGTAGTTTAGGATCCCGAACCTGCCGATGAGACTCAGCGCAACCGTGAATGTGAGCCAGTAGCGGGTGAAGAACGGCACGCTGTTGTACCAGTCCTTAAACTCAGACATCGTAAGCACAAATACCTAAAATAATGTAAACACAAAACAACCACTTTACTTATACTGAAGCAAACAGGTTGTGTAGTCTCTCTATGGAACTTTTAGGCTTTTGGTAGTTTTGTATGGAGTAAACTAACTAGTTGTGGTGTAATTCAGCTATATTTATGTTAAAGACACGTGTCGAAAGGGAATTTGTCGTGAAATTCGAGAGAATTGTGGAAAGAAAGATGACGGACGAATTTTTTGACGTTTGACTTGTTGTTGCTATTTATGAAAATTGTACACACTGACACCACAGCCACAGCGATGTATCCGAACATTTCGATACGTCCGTTCTTTGGATGTACTATTTTATATGGCGTGGTGTCCTTATTTATTTGAAGCCTAAAAATTATGCGTTATTTGTACCGTACATAAAGCGGGCTACATACAGACAGATGTTCCGTTTTAGCTATTATAATATAACTGATGATAACTTGTTGAATTAGATAAAACTGCACAGTTTAAAATTAACGTCTTTAGCCTAGCTAGCCCACTTAAATAACGCCGTAACTTTTATTATAATAAATTAAATGCGAAAAAACTTTTAAAAAAAGCTTTTATTCAACGCTCTAAAAAGAAGAAAATAATTTTATCCTTAAAAAGGATAATGGGTAATTTTGTATGAGCCCCGTACCCAAAAAATAATAATTACTGTAGCATTATGAGATATGTCGGGTTTTGTAGCCCTAATGGAGTAGTTTGATTAACCCAAGACAGAATGTCTGAATTCAATTGGAGAAAAAAGATATGTTCGTTAGGAAAACTGAATTTTCATTGTTATTTATTTATTTTTCCATGAATTCTTAATGCGCATTGATTTAAATCATGGTGTGTTTTAGAAATAAGGATTGTAGTTGAGATCAATGATATTAAAGTACTCCATACGGGCAATAAAGACCGATATGTTTCATAATGCTACAATTAACTTTGTGTCTGGGTACGCTCTTACCCATTCTCCTTTTAACTATCAACTTATAATCTCATTATAAATACAACTCATATGATCATAAAAGCTTGTCGCGCGATTTGTAAATAAAATAGTACCTAAGTTTATTTTATTTTCAATTACAATTTACTAAATATTGGTAGGTAATTAAACCTCGCGACAAGCTTTTATGATCATATGAATTATTGTATATAAAATGAGGTTATAAATTAATTAATTTCTTCTTTTTAGAGCGTTGAAATAAAAGCTTTTTTTGAAAAAGTTTTTTCGCATTTAATTTATTTTTTACTTTTTAGCTATCGCACGTTAATTTTACATTATTTTTCGAGTTACTCTTAACGAGCCCTTTCATTTGATACCCATATTGTAAAAGTGCATTAAAAATAACTACTCCGCCATCTTGGATAGCCCACCATATTGGATTTAGAGTGACGTCACATACCATATCGTGCATTGTCATCCAAACTAAACGTGTAGGTATACAAAATTTCAGCTCAATCGGTTGAAGATATCTACTTCAAAATTGAGTTCATAGATTCCACCCGAACAAACTTACATACATACATACATTGCAAAACCGTAGTGTCGTCTCATTTTCACCATTACTTGGTTGAAAAGGGACGAACGCGGCCGCGCCGGTGTAATGGGGACGTTTGAGCCTAGCTGGAGCAGTTAAGGGCGGGCTTTTCGACCGTCGTTACATTTAGGTAAGTATTTAGATGTATATATTTTTAAACTTGTAATTAATTGTGTAATTTAAATTGAGTGTTAGGTAATGTATTTGTAATTTGTCATAATTATTTCATGGTTATATAATTTAGTTTTTCTACTTTGACTGTATACTTCGTTTGCACTCTTTGTTATATGAATCAAATTGTATAAAATAATAATAGTTTGAAAAGATGCAACGCCTGTGGAGTTTCTTCCGGCGGGTTCTTCTCCACAGAAGTCAACCAAATTGTGAACCCGCCTCGACGTCGAAAAGTGATTTGTAAAATCTTACTTCGAATAAAACATTTTTCATTTTATTTTATAAAAAATTATGCATAATGTTTATGCATTTTTGGCGTATGCGGATTTTTCGCTATGGTACACTAGCAGAACCACGGAACACTATTACTCGAGATTACTTCCTAGCATGGTCTAAGAAAACAAGGTCTAACCACTAGACCACGTGACTGACACGAGTCTACGTCATTTTGCCTATTCATCCTTGTCGAAGGCGTGTAATAGACAAGGATGAACAGAGCAAAATGACGTAGGCTCGTGTCAGTCACGTGGTCTAGTGAGCAGAACGGAACGGACCAAAGAGAAAAAATAATTAAATAACGGACATCAAAACTAATCAAAAGACGAAAAAGATATTGCGATTTTGAAGTTGCGAATTTCGTTGAAAAATGAGGGTTTTAATCAGGAGAATTATTACCTCAACGAAGCCGCGTCTACCAAGAGTTACTCCTGTGCGGCATGTAGCTGAAGACGCCAAAAAAAACGAGGAAAAGAAAATAGAAGAAGTCAGAAAAAGTAAGGTTATGTTTATATTCTTTTGTAGCTTCAATTACTTAGCCAACATTATAAAATCACTTTCTGGGAGGCCCCTGGCCTGTATTATGAATATACTATTAGGGTGTTTTACATATTTAATAAGGTTGAGATTATAGGACATTTATTGCCTGCCTGACCTAATGTCAGTGGGTATACTAATTTGCTGGCGAATCCGAAGTAGAGTGGATCTAAAATTTTTAAAAGTTGCTTAAATAGTAGTAGGTATGCTGTATTTGAGTGGGTAGATTTTAGTAGCATTGTGTTTCCCCAGATGTGCTAATAGAAAAGTTTGGAGGCATCACAACAGTAAACATTGATCGTCAGAAGTACCGTAACAGTTTGGACGAGGCGACGCTGCGTGAGATCGAGGCTGCTCTGAATGCCTTCGATGTTGATGAAGGGGCTAAAGTTCTCATTATTAATGGAGAGGGTGGCTCTTTCTGCTCTGGATTCGATATGAATGAGATCGGGTTAAAGGGATACAACACATTGACAGATGCTGCCGTATGTATTATTTGGTGATTCAAAAACATTATTCTGCAAAGTTACAAATTCTAGTAGGAATAGGTTTTCAGCATTCATTGATTTGATCTGGACTACTAATGATAAATACTGAGTCCAGTTGCCCTTTATTTCACAAACTAGCTTGAATTTGATTAATGATGTATTTTGCCACAGAAGGTAGTCTATTCCTCCAAGCTCTATTCTATCATTGAACCAAGTTTCATTAAAATATGTTGTGATGTTGGCTTGAAAGCTTAACATATACAGTGGTGGCCACCACGCCAAATGCTATACAGGAAATATGCTGGTGACGGACGGCATTTTGTGACCCTCGAGTATGGCCCATAAACAGCAGACTAAGTACAATACAATATTCTACACATATTCATTATTCTATTCTTTTTTGTATTCTTATTCTATTGTACAGTCCATGAACGGCAGACTAAGTAGAATGTTTTATTTCAGGCGCGGCTGAAGCGGCGGCCTCTGTGCGACAAGCCGACGATCGCGGCGGTGGCGGGGTACGCGGTGGCGGAGGGGTTCGAGCTGGCGCTGGCCTGCGACCTGCGCGTCGTTGAGGACACCGCGTGCGCCGGCTTCCTGGGGCGACGGTTCGGTGAGACGCGCGCGCGTAACGATCAAGGCACATGCATAGCATACAGCCACACCTCTTACCCGGAGGAGGGGTAGGCAGAGACCTCTACATGTAGTCCAGTGCTCCACCGGGATTTATACGTAGGGCGAGCGTTTTATCAATAAAATATTTTTGACGTGACAAAGTTATAAATTGATGAAGCCGGCTGCACGCACGAAAAAACATGACGCAATGCGGCGTTACCGCGCGGCTGAGGCGTTCCATTTAAGGCTTGAAGTACAAGCGAGAGCGCGGAACGAGCGACAAAGAGGCACAATCGTTGTCACGTTCAACTATCGTCAGTAAACCGACTTTACAGACGACCGCTTTTTTCTTTCTCTCTATATTGATTTGAATATGGTTCATCTGAATCATGAATGGTTGGTTGTGTACGTCAGGCGTGCCGCAGTCGTTGTTCGGCGCGCGGCGGCTGACGTCGCTGGTGGGGCTGTCCCCCGCGCTGGACCTGCTGATGACGGGCCGCCTCGTCGCCGGCGAGGAGCTGCACCGCCGCGGGCTCGCCGCCAAGCTCACCGCCACCGGCACCTGTCAGTATACACACACACACACACACATACATAATACCTACTTGGTAGTACGTCTGCCTACGAAGCACAAGGTCGCGGGTTCGAATCCCGCCCAGGGCAAACATTCGTGTGATGAGCACTTGTGTTTGCCTTGTGTCTGGATGTTGTATATTTATATATGTATGTATGTATGTATATCAGCTGTCCGACACCCATAGTACAGGCTCTGCCTAATTTGGGGTCAGATGGCCATGTGTGAGATGTCCCACATATTTATTACTGGCGACCCGCCCCGGCTTCGCACAGGAAAATGGTTATTGTGGGTTATCCCTAAGTATATTATGCATGTATTATACATATAAACCTTCCTCTTGAAACACTATATATAAAAAAAACCGCATCAAAATCTAAAAAGATTTAAGCATACATAGGGATATAGGGACAGAGAAAGCGACTTTGTTTTATACTATGTAGCGATTGTTTATGAATTGCAGCTCTAGGCGAGTCCCTGAAGCTGGCCAAGTGTCTGGTGAAGTTCCCGCAGGCCGCGCTGATGATGGACAAGCTGTCGGCCGTGAACTCGCAGCTCAACCCGAGCTCGGAGGAGAGCATGCGCGACGAGGCCATCGCGCAGAGCCTGCTCGGGGCCGCCATGGAGGACATCGCCAAAGGGGTCAAGAAGTTCCACGAGGGTAACAACACACTACACACGTCCTTCATTACTTTAACTATTGGTTCACACACGTTTCATTAGGATTCACAGTTTACACACGTTTCACCAGGGTTCACGCATGTTTCACCAGGGTTCACACGTTTTTTTCAGAGTTCACACACGCTTCATCAAGGTACACGCACGTTGCACCAGGGTTCACGCACGTTTCACCAGGGTTCACGCACGTTTCACTAGGGTTCACACACGTTTCACTAGGGTTCACACGCGTTTCACCAGGGTTCACGCACGTTTCACCAGGGTTCACGCACCTTTTACCCGAGTTCACACGTTTTTTTTTCAGAGTTTTCACACGTTTCACCAAAGATCACTATATAGTGCGGGAGCCGGGGGCTAAACACCTACCTCATCGAGTACCCCAATAGGCTATCTCTAGATCGTTAACCGTCACTTAAACACTGAAAAAAAAAATAGTCTGCCAGAGCCGATCCTGCCGGGTCATTGAAATTTTGATAATGGATCACAAGGTCTGCCAGGTCAAAACTTGTCAAAGGGTGTCGGATGGGCACATTTCAGGGCGTCTGCCAAGTACTTCCGGCAGGCTACGCAGTGGCAGACCAATTTTTTTATACATAATTAATCAATGGTTAACTGATGCCACCACTTTCATTCGGGTACTTTATGAGGTAGGTTCCACGAAAAAAATACGTCAAAAATTTCGATGACCCGGCAGGATCGGCTCTGGCAGACTATATTTTTATTATTATTATTACTTCACTTAAGTACATGTTGTAACTAAGGATTCATACACGACACAACATGTCCCACCAGGGTTTGTTAACGCAGACGTCCTTAGAAAGATTTTTCAGTAAAGCACAATATAATTAAGACAGATCCCTGCTAATGAATCCAATAACTTTTGAATTGTAGATTAGATTATAATTGGTCTGTTGTGAACGTGTGATATTGTTTGGTGCAGGTATCGGTCGGCACGGCAAGTTCTACAAGCTGACGGAGGTGCCGCTCAAGGACTGGGAGGTCGAGGAGTCCTTCGAGGAGACCATCGTCGCAGAGCAACCCGACAACAAGAAGAAGGATGATTAGTCATCTGACCACCACACATTAGACACTTATTTTATTGGCGACAGCGACGAAAGACGAAAGGGACGCAGTTATGCGTTAGAATGAGATACAAATACACCGCGCTCACTCTTGCGCATAACTGCGTCCCTTTCATTTTTTGTCGCCGCCGCCAGTGAAATACCTGCCTTACTCGTGACCAAACACACGTTGGATGGAGACTGACGCAGGAGCGATGGGAATGGAGTTATTTGAGATTCAAATTCACCTTAAAATGATAATCAGCATCTTATGAAGTCGTAAATTGTTAACTAACAATTTTTTATGGGATTTTAAATTGAGCTTGCTGATATTGTAATTAACAGTTGCAAACATCTCTAAAAATGTTCAGAATTTTTTATTTAATTAAAGCAAAAACTAGAGCTCTCTCATCGCTGAAAACGTAAAAAAACATATGGGCATTCAAATCGCGACATATAGACAAGACCATAGTAGTTGTCACTATGTCGTGTTTGACAGCTTTTCGAGGTTCTCGCGCGTTACGTAGTAAGCCTGCTGAGCTTGTATTGTATCACCACAAGCATTGCTTCGGTTCCCATCCCTCCTGCGACAGTGCGATTATATTTTTTATACTTACTAGCTGTTCGCCCCGCGGCTCCGCCCGCTCTCAAGGGTATGAAAAGTAGATGTTGGCCGATTCTCAGACCTACTGAATACGCTCACAAAATTTCATGAGAATCGGTCTAGCCGTTTCGGAGGAGTATGGAATCGAACACTGCGACACGAGAATTTTATATATAAGATTATGTTAGGGTTGTGTATTGTTGTGCTAGGTTAGGAATGAACGTGATAATCTAGTCTTTAAAATAAACAGTATTAACAAGATTTTGTGTTTTATTGTGTCCGTGTCTAGAAATGGAGAGTATAAGCTGCGTTTCCACCAGGCAACAACATTGGACACACAATGAGATGAAAGTTAAAGTTGTTTGTGTACGCATGTATGTTGCGCGTCAGTTGTTGTCGAGAGGAAACGCGCGGCTATACGAGGGTCAATGATAGCGCAATGTAATCAAATATTAAAACCAGCGCATAATTTGTGTGGTCAAATGGTAATGATGGATGACCGGATGATTGAGTTGAGCAACACGCTGGAAATTATTATCGTTGTATTTAGATCATAATATGTTGTAGGCCAGTTCAACTATTTGAAGTAAATAATTATTATGCGCGAAAATGTCCGTGATCGTTATTTTAGAATATTATAATGCTATTTATTATAGTTTGAATCTAAAAAGTGAAGAGGGTCAGTCTTAACTTTAGACTGAATCTCTTTCCTTTTTAACCATTATAAATAAAACTCTGCCAATAATTTTTATATGGTATTTAATATAAAAGTATATGCGTGTGTGTGTGTGTGTCTAGAAGTGGTCGTCCTTGTCCGCGCCGCGCTCGGCCTGGTACTTGTAGTGGAGCTCGCTGCAGTCTTCGTTGGAGATGTTCACCCAGCCCTGGATGGATGACAAACACATCATATTATATACTATTACCTACCACAGAAGAAAATAATAGTACTAACCCGCACAGAAAGGACACTCACCCCACCCGCACCCCGCAGGCGCCGCGGGACTCCGCCGGTGGTGGAGGGGTGTTTTACATAGCGCCTAGCGCCATTGACTTGTAGTTGATATTCAGTTTTTTTTTATGGCTTTTGCTACTTTGCAATTCAGCCAATGTCAGGTATTATAGATGCTCATCACAGTGGAAAAAACATTGCACCAAATTTATAAAACGAAACGCACCAAACATTAAAAAGTTTTTTTTTCTGTAATTCAGTTGTTTTTCAAAAAGAAGTAACTTGTCACAATGCGTTTTCTGTATGGAGTGACCGCCCAGTGCTATTACTAGCTGTTCGCCCCGCGCTTCGGTGGGAACCAGGGATCGAAACCGGTTTTGAAATCCCTGTTAATATCGTTCGAAAAACAGATATAATTCCGTTCCCCTATTAACCGGCAATAGATGGAACTTAATTAAACAAACCAAAAATATTCTGGTTACCCGGTTTTTGATAAAGAACGGAATGAAACCGGTTTCAATCGGTTTTGTAATTTTTAAAGTAATTGTTTTTGCGGCAGGCGAAGGCCAGGGCTGCCGGTTGCTTTGCATATTATGTTCCCCCAGGACTAAACCTACCCTTAGTGATCTTAGTTAGAGCTATAGTCGGATAGGGTTTGAACTAGCGTGATTTAACAAGTGTATGAAAAACCGGTTCCGATCCCTGGTGGGAACGAGTAATTTTCCCGCGGTAAAAGGTAACCTATTTACTCCCTATGATCTATTTTTTATACCAAGATTAATTAAAGACGGTTCAGTAGTTTCGGAGCTTATAAATGCAAACAAACAAAAAAATAATCAAATCTTTCCTCTTTATAATATTTTTATTAGTACAGATAACAGCCAAAATTTCGTTGACTTATAGCATTTTGTGATGGCTAAGTAAAAACACTTTATTATACCCATAAATAACAGATATAAAGACAACACTCAAAAATAATGCGCAAAGGTAGTCTTATTGCTTGAAGCGATCTCTACCAGACAACCTTAGAGTAGGTAGAGAATACTCAAATGAGCAAGCTGTAGTAATTAGTTATTGTTTGTCTTGTTTGAATCATTCGTCATCAACGGAAATTTTTGTATCGAATTTCATTTTAGCAAACAGACATTAGTTTAAAAATAAATAAAGTATATTTGGTTACCTTTTCATTGATGTGGTAGACTCGGATGATGCCGCCGGAGTATGCGTCGCGGTGAGTGGCGTGGTAGATCGCGCGCCGGCCCAGCTCTGGCCGAACAACAAACACACGCTCACTAGGCGGTAGGCGGTACACAGCAATCATCATCATCATTAACGGCTCATACATGTCCCCACCGAGGGGCTCGAGCCTACCCTGAATCCAGGGTGAATAGGCCTTCGTCGACCACGCTGGCTAAGTGCGGGTTGGTCAACTTCACACACAACCTTTGAATCACTTCGCAAGTGTGTGTGTGCAGGTTTCCTCACGATGTTTTCTTTCACCGTGAGAGCGTCGAATAAATGTACATAATGAATTCGAAAATCGAAAACACATTGGTACGTGCCGAGGTTCGAACCAGCGAACTTCTGAATGGAAGTCAACGGCCCTAGCCACTCCTCATCATTACTATAATAATAATATTACGATACCACTCGCTCGACACAGACTAACTACGAGAGAATATGGTTTTCATGCAATATTTATTACAATATTAAGTCTAGTCTAATTAAGTAAGTGTGTGTGTGTGTGTGTGTGTGTGTGTGTGTGTGTGTTACCCTGCGCCTCTGTGTCTGTGAGGTCCCAGTGGTATCCGGAGTCGAGCACCCCGAAGGCGTACACGGAGCCCGAGCCCACGCTGAACACGCGGCCCTGTGTGTGTGTGTGTGTGTGTGTGTGTGTGTGTGTTACCCTGCGCCTCTGTGTCTGTGAGGTCCCAGTGGTATCCGGAGTCGAGCACCCCGAAGGCGTACACGGAGCCCGAGCCCACGCTGAACACGCGGCCCTGTGTGTGTGTGTGTGTGTGTGTGTGTTACCCTGCGCCTCTGTGTCTGTGAGGTCCCAGTGGTATCCGGAGTCGAGCACCCCGAAGGCGTACACGGAGCCCGAGCCCACGCTGAACACGCGGCCCTGTGTGTGTGTGTGTGTGTGTGTGTGTGTGTGTTACCCTGCGCCTCTGTGTCTGTGAGGTCCCAGTGGTATCCGGAGTCGAGCACCCCGAAGGCGTACACGGAGCCCGAGCCCACGCTGAACACGCGGCCCTGTGAGTGTGTGTGTGTGTGTGTGTGTGTTACCCTGCGCCTCTGTGTCTGTGAGGTCCCAGTGGTATCCGGAGTCGAGCACCCCGAAGGCGTACACGGAGCCCGAGCCCACGCTGAACACGCGGCCCTGTGAGTGTGTGTGTGTGTGTGTGTGTTACCCTGCGCCTCTGTGTCTGTGAGGTCCCAGTGGTATCCGGAGTCGAGCACCCCGAAGGCGTACACGGAGCCCGAGCCCACGCTGAACACGCGGCCCTGTGAGTGTGTGTGTGTGTGTGTGTGTTACCCTGCGCCTCTGTGTCTGTGAGGTCCCAGTGGTATCCGGAGTCGAGCACCCCGAAGGCGTACACGGAGCCCGAGCCCACGCTGAACACGCGGCCCTGTGAGTGTGTGTGTGTGTGTGTGTGTTACCCTGCGCCTCTGTGTCTGTGAGGTCCCAGTGGTATCCGGAGTCGAGCACCCCGAAGGCGTACACGGAGCCCGAGCCCACGCTGAACACGCGGCCCTGTGTGTGTGTGTGTGTGTGTGTGTGTGTTACCCTGCGCCTCTGTGTCTGTGAGGTCCCAGTGGTATCCGGAGTCGAGCACCCCGAAGGCGTACACGGAGCCCGAGCCCACGCTGAACACGCGGCCCGGCGTGCGCGTGCCGTCGTTGTCCACGTAGTACAGCTGCGCGCCCTGAGGACACCAACAAACACACTATTACATACAGCACTCCCAACCAGGCCTCCGTCACTCCATGTACTTGCGCGCTATAACTACCTACCGCCCGGCCGAGCAGTCTCGGGCCGACCCAGGACCAATTCCCCATTCCCTAAACGGGTTAGTAGAGTGGCGCAATACAAGAGAGAGAGAGATGCAGCAACTACTTCTTTTCTGTTTTCGCCTTGCGCCGTGCGATCTAAATTGCACTTTATTATAACAGAGCTAGGGTTGCAATTTATATGAATAATGTTGCCTAATGCAGCTTCTGTAGGAACTACTATTTGGTATTCTGTGCTCAGGTCATTTGGCCATTCAAGTACGTATTTGGTCTTATTCGTGGAACTGCAGTGCCGCAGTGGGTCAGCGTGGTCGACTAAGGCCTATTCACTAGGCTCAAGACCCTTGGTGGGAACAATATAAACTGCTGTTAAGGGTTAACAAAGTAACTGCAGTTGGTCAAAATTGCATAAGACTTAATTTGAGGTTGGTCTACAAGTAGTTAGGTAGGATACAATCAATCACTTATGTTTATTAGAAAGTTTTCTTGCTAACTATAATTATTTATTTATGCCGACCTAAAACTACAATTATTTTTTAGTTACACAAACTGCAACTTGGCTTTGATGAAATACAATTTCTTCAAACTTCAATTTTTAACCTTTTAACTGCCATGGTCTGAAATACAAGACTTACCAAATCTAGCTGACAACGCCGCCGCCGTCTCACAAATAAGACTTATGTTTTGACTGATTGATATAGATTTTGTTTCTATGGCTGGGAGAAAGTTCTTAGAAAATATGCTTGGCGGTTAAAATAAAGTACCAATAGAAAGAAAGATAGAAAGTTGTGTCAAATTCTAGCATAAGAGAGTAGTACTGACCCGTTTGTCGTATCCAGCCAGCATCATGCCCATGGAGAGCCCCATGCCCTTGTATAAGAGAGGAGTGCTCACTGACCCGCTTGTCGTATCCAGCCAGCATCATGCCCATGGAGAGCCCCATGCCCTTGTATAAGAGAGGAGTGCTCACTGACCCGCTTGTCGTATCCAGCCAGCATCATGCCCATGGAGAGCCCCATGCCCTTGTATAAGAGAGGAGTGCTCACTGACCCGCTTGTCGTATCCAGCCAGCATCATGCCCATGGAGAGCCCCATGCCCTTGTATAAGAGAGGAGTGCTCACTGACCCGCTTGTCGTATCCAGCCAGCATCATGCCCATGGAGAGCCCCATGCCCTTGTATAAGAGAGGAGTGCTCACTGACCCGCTTGTCGTATCCAGCCAGCATCATGCCCATGGAGAGCCCCATGCCCTTGTATAAGAGAGGAGTGCTCACTGACCCGCTTGTCGTATCCAGCCAGCATCATGCCCATGGAGAGCCCCATGCCCTTGTATAAGAGAGGAGTGCTCACTGACCCGCTTGTCGTATCCAGCCAGCATCATGCCCATGGAGAGCCCCATGCCCTTGTATAAGAGAGGAGTGCTCACTGACCCGCTTGTCGTATCCAGCCAGCATCATGCCCATGGAGAGCCCCATGCCCTTGTATAAGAGAGGAGTGCTCACTGACCCGCTTGTCGTATCCAGCCAGCATCATGCCCATGGAGAGCCCCATGCCCTTGTATAAGAGAGGAGTGCTCACTGACCCGCTTGTCGTATCCAGCCAGCATCATGCCCATGGAGAGCCCCATGCCCTTGTATAAGAGAGGAGTGCTCACTGACCCGCTTGTCGTATCCAGCCAGCATCATGCCCATGGAGAGCCCCATGCCCTTGTATAAGAGAGGAGTGCTCACTGACCCGCTTGTCGTATCCAGCCAGCATCATGCCCATGGAGAGCCCCATGCCCTTGTATAAGAGAGGAGTGCTCACTGACCCGCTTGTCGTATCCAGCCAGCATCATGCCCATGGAGAGCCCCATGCCCTTGTATAAGAGAGGAGTGCTCACTGACCCGCTTGTCGTATCCAGCCAGCATCATGCCCATGGAGAGCCCCATGCCCTTGTATAAGAGAGGAGTGCTCACTGACCCGCTTGTCGTATCCAGCCAGCATCATGCCCATGGAGAGCCCCATGCCCTTGTATAAGAGAGGAGTGCTCACTGACCCGCTTGTCGTATCCAGCCAGCATCATGCCCATGGAGAGCCCCATGCCCTTGTATAAGAGAGGAGTGCTCACTGACCCGCTTGTCGTATCCAGCCAGCATCATGCCCATGGAGAGCCCCATGCCCTTGTATAAGAGAGGAGTGCTCACTGACCCGCTTGTCGTATCCAGCCAGCATCATGCCCATGGAGAGCCCCATGCCCTTGTATAAGAGAGGAGTGCTCACTGACCCGCTTGTCGTATCCAGCCAGCATCATGCCCATGGAGAGCCCCATGCCCTTGTATAAGAGAGGAGTGCTCACTGACCCGCTTGTCGTATCCAGCCAGCATCATGCCCATGGAGAGCCCCATGCCCTTGTATAAGAGAGGAGTGCTCACTGACCCGCTTGTCGTATCCAGCCAGCATCATGCCCATGGAGAGCCCCATGCCCTTGTATAAGAGAGGAGTGCTCACTGACCCGCTTGTCGTATCCAGCCAGCATCATGCCCATGGAGAGCCCTGTCGGCGAGCGCGCATTGGGGCAATGTAAAACATATATGTATGTACATGTATCTATAGTCTCCTTGAATATATGTACTATATGACGTAATCGAAACGTCATCCAGGGAAGTAGCCGCTCGCCGAAAAACAAAAAGGAATAACAAATTTCCTACCTTGACCGCCGGACTTCCCTTTCGCTTCGCTGATAGAACTCTAGCTCCGACCGCGCTGCAACCGTCGGTCTCCGCTGATGTGATAACCAGACGAGACGCAGGACACAAGACCAAGGAATCACTGCACAACCTGTGAGATTATGATAAGTTGATTTCTATGCATATACACAAGCGATAGCAAGAGAATAATACAAATACATATAAGATAACATAAGGGTTGGATTGTCATGGTCAGTCACACACTCAACAGTATAGTCAGATAGTCGTCGCGACAGTATTAGTAGTAGTCATACATGGCTTACCAACTGACTTATCGTTCCCCATCCCGGACCATAGCCACTAGGGAGACAAGGTCAACTGAAAGCCAGATAAATGATGATAGTAATTTCGTGCCAAGGTCCTGATAAATGATGATAGTAATTTTGAATAGGAATGCACTTCTGTCAGTCCAGATAAATGATGATAGTAATTTCGTGCCAAGGTCCTGATAAATGATGTCTTTCACTAGTAATTTCGAGTAGAACATGCATTCCTCTATAACGCCCCGCTAACGTCCGAAGACGTTAGACCGTCAGGCGTTGCTGGCGCCAGCTCCTATGTCCCAGACCTCAGTCGGGAGACTTGCACACTTGGACTCCCCCACAAGTGGCCTCCAGGTGGCGCGACCACCGGTACAACACAACAACAGAGCTCTCAACATCACATTTCACAGTATGATACATATATCATACACGATACCAATTGGGAGGCCACATATCATAAGTTAAAATAGTTCAGATAGCAAGTCAGTCCAAGTAATCAGTCTGTGGGGAAGTCATACATAGTCAGGTCAATGTCTTAGGTAGTACAAACACGTGGCACAGTTATACATGACAAATATAATATACATAGACATCTCTAAGAGCTCGAAACACATCAAGACTACTTAGCTTTATATTCCCAGAGTTCCACCGCTGCTCCAGAGTCTGCCGCCACGCGACATAGATTCCTCTTACACTTCTTGCTTCTCCGGCCACTGACACAAGACTGAACGACAGCTAACCACATTTGACCTAACACGACCTTTTTGGCGGGAAACAAACAACCCCTACCACTCAAAGACATCAACCAATCAGAAGCGAATCACAATTCCAATATGGCTTCTGCTGTAGCCAATCATCATCGACCCAACCAGTATGGCCGCTCTGTTAGTAAACAAAAACTACCCAACCTTAAAATAATCCTTGTGTTGCCAATATTAAAAACATTATTATAGTTGGCCAACGGATTGGTCCAACATGGCCAAATTCTGCCAATTTCGCGTTCGTCGCGACACACCCGGCCGACAAGAAGTGAGCCACGAGGCTGTTGCTTAATTCACGTATCTCGGCCACCGCTTTAACTGTCGCTGTCCAATTTGACAATATTTCACTTACACTAAGTGACATCATCATCAACACACTTTGGCCAAATATTCTTAATTTCAATTCCTTTTCTATAACACTTCTTACAATCTCAGGTCATACTCAATTACTTTCCCATGGAAAGTCTCCAGTCTCCATTTCGGCCTCTTGCCGATTAAATTCATTTCAACTTTCAATAAAAAATCACATACAGAGAGGTGAAATCTTTCGTCTTAAATTCTGTAACAATAAATTCAAATCACGATACCAAATTCTCCGGTTCTGTCTTCACCTGATAGGGCTACGCAACTATCTTTTGAAGTCTCATATCTGTGTTATCTTCTAATATCATCAGTGTTGTTTGATTTGTGACAGTGCTAATAAACGTGTTTTTCTTTCCATCTCTCCATTTGAACATTATCTCATTCAATCCCTGTTGGCATAGTGGTCCTTGTTGGCATTCCCCTAGTGGCTGGCTCAATATATCTCGTAGAGCAAGTTCTCTAATGTCTTGAGATAATCAACTCAATGTTTTAATAGTACTATTCAACATTCTCACATTGATATGTAAGTTTTGCCATTCCGACTTCATTAAACGTAAGATTTGCTAGAAGGTTATCTCAGTAGACTACGTCCGACCAAATCCGATATCACTTGGCTCATCATTGGAATCCATATCTTTCTTTCCCGTAAACTTATAACTCGATTCTTATAACAGTCAAAAAGTTATAACCGTTCGCAAAATTTCCGTCAACGTAATAATAACTAACTCAATAATGCAGTTCGCCTTATCTCCTCAACGTTATTTTACTCAAATATGTTACTCAGACTCCATCATGAGACTTTCTTCCGACCTCGTTAGGAAGAACCTCCCGCGACAGGAAAAGTTGTTGTTCCAGGTACCAAAGACCAACAACTCTCGTCTGACAACGAGAAATTACAAACATTTTACGCCGTTTAAATTAGGTTGTATTCTTACTCCTGTTACGTACCTAATCTTTAACATAAAGCATCGTAATCTGTGTCTGTATAATATCCGTTTTCATTACCTTTATGACTTTATACCGACCTATGTCGCGAGTAAGCTATTGTCATGATGAATTTTACAATAATACAGCTTATTTCAGTTTAGTTTACTTTAAAGAATTTATCGAACCAGCAGCGCTTTTCAGAACAACAATAACAGTCTCAATCTTTCTAACTACGCGTAACGCTACACAGCTAACTATTAAACCAACGCAGCTTAATATTTTGCGAACTAAACCTCGCATCTTATCGAATAGACTCGCATCAGACCAGCCTATTTCACCGTAACTTCACTACCGAGTTACATCCCCTTACTCAGATACAACGATAACCGTAATTGCTATAGGTCTATTATCGGATCATTATATCGCAACTAAACATTTACATGAACGCTCTTCATTCCTCGCTATTCTTGGCGTTTCAATATTGCTTTCAATTGAACAACTGTAACAACTTTAACTCCAACATACCATATCATACCACAACGACTAATAACTGTTGTTCACAATCTACCCATCTTCAATATACAAGCATACTGCACTGAGACATCCTCCTGTGTCTGACCAGGAACAACTGAAAGGCAATACGCCTCCACTTGTTCAACCAGGAGCAACTGAAAAGCAATACGACTCCACTTGTCTAACCAGTAACAACTGAAAGGCAACACGACTCCACGTGCCCAACCTGTAACTGAAAGGCAATACGACTCCACGTGCCCAACCTGTAACTGAAAGGCAATACAACTCCACGTGCCCAACCTGTAACTGAAAGGCAATACGACTCCACTCTTCGACTTCAGAATAGCTCGAACACTGAAACAATTGACACAACTTCGACCACAAGACGGCGAGAAATCAAGTACCGAAAATATCCTTTTACATGACGAATGTTTGAGCTTATCCTTCTAACCGTCTCAAATTAAACACGTATTACAGGTATTTTCATGTCCTAACTCCGTGTGTATTTTAACTCCGCCTTCAATTCAGTTTCTATCGCATCGCATAGTTCTCGAAAAGATTAAATCGCCTTCTTTACGATTCTTTTCCGTACCTTTCGACAAACGCATAGCTCCTTGTGTATCACGCTCAAACTTCTAAATTCGATATACCAACTTCATTCTAGTACTTCAGTTTCTGTCCAAAATTGATAACTTTATTTCTTGTCTCTAAATGACTCAAATCTAAATTCGTGTATTCATAATTACGCCATCCTTATCAATTACACAATACAATACAATACAAATATTCCCTTTATTATACTATCAATTTATTAATTAATTTTATGTTCAAAGTTGTTTAACTCCAATAATACTCTGTCTTTTAGTTTCTTCTGCAGTAATAAACAACCAATCAAAACTATCAGAAAACCTTTCTTTATACAGTATATTATATCAATCGCCAAACGGTTGGTTCTCTACTACAAGATTGTACGTAGGAATATTTATCATTTATTACTACCGCATTAACATTTCATACAACTGAACAGCAATTATTTTCACAATTATATCCACAATTAATAAGAAGAAATGTTTGAACCCGACATATCTATTGTTCATTAAACAAATCGTATCGTATAAGAGTTATTAATTTCCCGTTGAACTAACCTTTCTTCAATATCTATCTTCTATTCACTTGAAACTCTGTTCATGATAATCAGTGATACTGCACAATAATTTATCTCGTTAGATGGACAACATTACCGACCTTATTTCAATCTATATTTTAGTGATTAACCATTTACCAATTCATTGTGTTTCAAACAAATAAAATCTTCGCGTAATAGTACTTATCTGTGATAAGTCAAGTTACAAAAATTATTAGCAAATAAAGAATTGATTAAAATTGTACTTGTCAAATATTTGATGAACACCATTCAAAATTAAATACTATACTTTCAATGATCGGGAATATAGTCGCATCGCACAATAACATCGAATCATCGCGATTTCAAACTTCATGAAATAACTACATCACTACTTCTAAACTTCTGCGATTTCAAACATCATGAACGAATTTCATAAAAGTAGAATCAATTAATTATCAAATTATTTTACCCTTGGAAACCTAGTTTATCTCGAAAGCTCAGAATATTAAACTAAAATGACATTTAGGTTCTTTACTATAAGCTATAAGCCTTTATTCTTATATTCCCAACAAAGATATTCGGAACTGCTACGCCAATAATAATCCTTGATCAAAACAAATGCAAACTTTATTCTATCCATTAATATCCAAGTAAATTTCCAAACCCCTTGAAAAATTATTCGTTTCATTAGGTACCATCCATGTAAACATTATTTAGTATCTCGGATTAGATAAAGTACCTATATAATGTCCCATTTTAAATTGCTTTTATAGATTGAAGGTAGGTATTTACTTTACAAAATTGTATTCACTATCTCGCGGTTCTAACAAAATTAAACATATTTATCTCATCCGTGGGCTTCTTAACAACAATAACTCAGAATAAAAATTAAGAATATATTAAGTTCTTTAAGGAATGGAATACTACTAATTTATCTCGCTTATCTGTCACTATTTGATACCACAATCTTAAACGATCACGACTTTATCCCTTAAAGAGTTCGAATAATAAAAGCACTCCCATTCAACGTATTAACATATTTAAGCACAACTAACACAAAAATTTGCACAGCCAGTAGGTACATAAAACATAACTTGAATTCACAACTTTACATGACCTACAACTGGCGCATCTCTACGCAAATAAAGGACTACCTTTATGTAATTTGAACATTTCAATTACTCTATCCGCGATCTGGATAAAAACTATTCGTGAACTCAATCTAAATATTCGATTCAAGTGCTCCGCCTGCACTTAGATAACCCGGCTATGACTAACCTTATCATATAGTAGGTTTCCTTTAATCAATACACAATACGTTAACCTACCAGGTCTTTCGCGCCTCTTTAACCTTTCTGACAAATCATATTCACTTCCGTAAAGCTATCCAAATTGGAACATTATCGTATTGCTTGCTACAAAGACCGTGTCTACCGTTAACTTTCAAAATTATAGTTCCCTAAAAATCCACTGTTTTCATCTAAAGCGCTCTCACTTTATTTAGTAGTCAATTAATTGTCAATTCAGCCTTAGGACTTCGTAACGTTCACACAACAGACTTTTAACTAACAACAATACGTTACTATTAGTATCTAGTTTTATACAAATTCCTTCGCGAATTTATAACAATAATATTCCAATTAATTCTATCAATAATAAACTTTAATAGCCTCATGTAACCTTCTCAAAGGCACTAACTTCCTTATCGATATTACCCGTTTCATCACTCTGAACTAAACGTCATTTTTAAGAGTAAATCATTAAAAAGGCAAAGTTTTGTTTACAATATTCAAATCCTCAAATGAATCCCTTAATTTCCTTTTGAACCGTAGATATCAACAAGTCAATTTGTATTTCTATCTTTATTATAATATTACATTACATCTTTATGTGTACCTATGTAAGTTCAAGTAGGCAGATGTCGTTTGTCGAGGCCGTAATATCTTGTGGGGGGGGAGGAGAGGAACTTGTAATTCTGATTCTGATAAATTATTCAAGATCATCACACAAAGATCACGATATTATTCCTATCTTAATACTAATATCGAGTTTATACTAAACATGGAAAGCTATTAATTAATTACGCTATTGAAAGAAAGCAAATAGAAACTATCTATTTATTTACTACTTATCGCGTTTCAGTTTCCAGTTTGATAATCTATTTTACAAGTAGAACCTGAAAATGATTAACTTTTACTACTACATTATCCAAATACTCATTACTTTCGAACACAGTCAAAACTATTTATGCAAATGTATCAATACAAATAAAAATAACTATTACTTTTCTGTTCCAGATTCAACTACAATTCAATTCTGTATTAGTATGAACCGAAACAATACTAAAAAATTATACTTCAGTGAAACTATATATGTAGCTAAACCACGCTAAACTTAGAAAAATATCGGTCAATTCTGTAAACGTTACGTTAACTAAACGAATTACAAATATATATAAATAAAGTTATGTCCACAAATTTATACACTCGATCCTTCAAGAATAGGGTCTTAAGTTGTGACTAGTGTATCTTACCATATTTTGGATCGACATACCTACCAACGATATACTCAATATTGTAAACACTAACTACTGAACGTAATAATACTATCTATCTAAGTATATTCAATATAGTGAGCCAGACTTGACGCTTAAAGGCTTAGTAAAATTGCAAAACCCGAGAAATAAGAATCAAGAAAAATTACTTTAATCCTTTGTAAATCTGAATTTATCTCAATTTTGTTAAATGAATCAAATCTATAAGTACCTACTATTATTTAATACATATTAGCAAAAATTCGAAAACAACAGTGACTGGCTATCTTCTCGTTACACTAGTAGTCGCGAATTCTTCAAATCATTGTACTAACCAAATCAATCTAAGCAAACAAGTATCTATTTACATCCATTCAACAACTAGACGACTCGAACTTTATACACTAAGTAACTAACCAGAAATTAAAACACCTCAGCTACAGCAATACTTCTATGATAGAGAAGAAACTTCGTTATTTCTTCATATTCCAACAATGCATCCTAAAATCCACCGGTCAACGTAATTGTATTTATTCAATGTCATATTAGCGAATACGCATACTACCGGTACTAGTCTAAAACTCCTGTTTGTGAAAACTTCTAAACTATCAGGATAAATCGAGCAACTGTTCGCAAAAAATACGCATCAGCTGTTTTTAGTATCGTAGGCACTTCATCAACGCTTTTTTTATTAGCTACATCAACAGTCTAGAATTAAATGGCAAAAATAATATCTATCTACTTATCACTCCGTAGAACATAAAAAAAATAGTATCAAGAAAATCCGAAAACCAAACCCAACACTGTTTCATAGAAATGTAACCCGTCGCAAAACACAATTATTCAATAAGTAATGCGTCTATAGTTGCTCATCACACGTATGGTTCGCGGCGGACAAATGTAGTAAAGAATTTTAAACGAGCAAATGAAATATTATAAACGCCACGATATTTCAGATTAAGAAGTTCAATATAATTATAACGTTATAAACAGACCTAGATATCTCTTAATATTGTATTACATTTATTAGAATGAAGTTACAATTTCTACCATTCCTAAGATTTACTACTAACATTACCTTGAAAAAGTGTATAGGAAATTCAGTAAAATCAATAAGTTAAACAACGTAAACAAATGATTTGCGCGGCAACTTAGTAAAGGTTAAATCTTCTATATTCAAAACTGACACTAACTCAAATCTACAAAATCTTCTTTAGTTCCCAGTATTAAAAAATATTATATAGCTAATCTCGAAATAATTTAACTTTAAGTAGGTAGGTACAAAAATGTTTCGTTAAAATTATGTAATCTCTGTCAAAATTTGTTATTAACTATTACCACTCTCCGCTTACAAATGTCTAAGTAATGATTTCACTACCTACTCATATTAAGAAAATATAACAAACAACAGGTCCTACAATTTTTCATCATAATAAGTCCTGCACTCATGGATAAGAAAAATGATAACGTCACGATATAATAATAATAATAATAATTACTTCCGTTGCAAAAACACTATTTAGTGCTATTTAGAAAATTCAAGTACCTACGTCCGAAACGCAGCACTACTACTACTTCATATCAATGACCAAACAAATTGACAACTTCAAACGTTAATAGAATTTACCTATTTCTAAAGAAGTGAGTATGAACACCCACTTGCTACCATAATCGCTTGGTACGTGTCACACCACTCGACAAGAATAAGTCACCATTAAAAAAGAAATAACTGTCACTAACTTCGTCAAATTAAATTTACTGCCAAATTAGTTATTTCGATTCTAGGTTTTAACAATAATTATAACATTACACTGCGCTCTGTAGTAAAATTCCTTTACAATTTGCTAGATTTTTGAATTTAAAGATAAATTCTCACGCCCCACAGACTTTAACGGATAATAAAAAACAAAACACTACTACAAAAATGTAAAATTTTGTATTCTACTAATGGAACTTTACTCTCTGACAAACTCAAGCCAAGGTGGTATAACCCGTAAATCTTTGCCTACACCTTTCGCGAGTATAAATTTAATTGTGGGTGGGTAGACTAAAACGATATCTGACGCATATTCTATAAAGTCCAATTTTTACTCCTCGATACTCTAAGGTTGACTGGAATAATAAGACCTACCTTTCACAACTTTTCCGTACGGTACGTTTTATGTCCCCTTTTTTTTGCAAAGAAGTACCTACTCATCAACGGTGTGTATGCGCAACGATATCTTCTTAAATTTTGGAACGTCTGCTCTGCTACAAAACTACCTCTTAATTTTTCCAAAACAATTGACGTAGGTTTGCTAGGGACGTATTACTCGTATCTCGATTTATAATAATTTTATCGCGGAAAATTTAACAACGCGTCCTACAAATATGAATTACTAAAGTGATAGGTTTAGCTGAATGGAAAATCAAGAATTACGATTATTAGACTTATTAGTATACAAGACATTGTATGTAATATTCGTTCGTCTCCTCCCTATCCCATAGAAAAGGTCCCTTTAGACAGCTACCGGCAAATAGTATTGCCGTTTGATTAAATTAGAATTTTCTCAAAACACGCGGAATAAATATCTATTTATACTCCCTCATATTCCTAGCCAAGATCTCAATGTATGTACCGATTGCGTGAACTAGATGAAAAATACACTTGCAACAAGAACAGATACACAAGGAGCCGTGCCTATTTTATCAACGTATTCGTTTAATCTCACGTAGTTAGGTATTACCCTGTACCATGACGCCAAACAATGTAACATTAAAATTTCGCGTTACTACTTCTAATAACGACTGGTAAAATACAAGCGTCTAAGACCATTATCCTTTTGTCATCGATTTATAACGGGCCCTGTTATAAACCAATGCCATCCATGACAAGTATCAACCAAACCACCTCTTGGTATTGGCTGGTCCTTGGTACAGGTAATTAGATAAATGGGCAAAACAATATCCGAAAATTACATACGTTTAAAAGTAACTTATCGCTGCTTTGTACCAATAACTAACGTGTTCGTAACACTACCCGCAATTCGAAAGTTTATACGACGTACGGTAAAATCTCATTCACACTATCTTTCTGGGGAAAGGCAAATTTCTGAGCACGATACAGCCTATGCTGTTCTTCGATGTAAAAAATTATTAAAATAATTTTATCATATCTGTAGCCTCATCATTTAGCCAGAATGCCACTAGGTTAACGGAATGCCAACAAATTAAATCTTCATGTATAGCCACTTCTCTAAAAAGGTTTGTACGTCATCAAATCTTGCTGAATCTCACATCCCAGCACATCTCCACCATGTCGGCGAGCGCGCATTGGGGCAATGTAAAACATATATGTATGTACATGTATCTATAGTCTCCTTGAATATATGTACTATATGACGTAATCGAAACGTCATCCAGGGAAGTAGCCGCTCGCCGAAAAACAAAAAGGAATAACAAATTTCCTACCTTGACCGCCGGACTTCCCTTTCGCTTCGCTGATAGAACTCTAGCTCCGACCGCGCTGCAACCGTCGGTCTCCGCTGATGTGATAACCAGACGAGACGCAGGACACAAGACCAAGGAATCACTGCACAACCTGTGAGATTATGATAAGTTGATTTCTATGCATATACACAAGCGATAGCAAGAGAATAATACAAATACATATAAGATAACATAAGGGTTGGATTGTCATGGTCAGTCACACACTCAACAGTATAGTCAGATAGTCGTCGCGACAGTATTAGTAGTAGTCATACATGGCTTACCAACTGACTTATCGTTCCCCATCCCGGACCATAGCCACTAGGGAGACAAGGTCAACTGAAAGCCAGATAAATGATGATAGTAATTTCGTGCCAAGGTCCTGATAAATGATGATAGTAATTTTGAATAGGAATGCACTTCTGTCAGTCCAGATAAATGATGATAGTAATTTCGTGCCAAGGTCCTGATAAATGATGTCTTTCACTAGTAATTTCGAGTAGAACATGCATTCCTCTATAACGCCCCGCTAACGTCCGAAGACGTTAGACCGTCAGGCGTTGCTGGCGCCAGCTCCTATGTCCCAGACCTCAGTCGGGAGACTTGCACACTTGGACTCCCCCACAAGTGGCCTCCAGGTGGCGCGACCACCGGTACAACACAACAACAGAGCTCTCAACATCACATTTCACAGTATGATACATATATCATACACGATACCAATTGGGAGGCCACATATCATAAGTTAAAATAGTTCAGATAGCAAGTCAGTCCAAGTAATCAGTCTGTGGGGAAGTCATACATAGTCAGGTCAATGTCTTAGGTAGTACAAACACGTGGCACAGTTATACATGACAAATATAATATACATAGACATCTCTAAGAGCTCGAAACACATCAAGACTACTTAGCTTTATATTCCCAGAGTTCCACCGCTGCTCCAGAGTCTGCCGCCACGCGACATAGATTCCTCTTACACTTCTTGCTTCTCCGGCCACTGACACAAGACTGAACGACAGCTAACCACATTTGACCTAACACGACCTTTTTGGCGGGAAACAAACAACCCCTACCACTCAAAGACATCAACCAATCAGAAGCGAATCACAATTCCAATATGGCTTCTGCTGTAGCCAATCATCATCGACCCAACCAGTATGGCCGCTCTGTTAGTAAACAAAAACTACCCAACCTTAAAATAATCCTTGTGTTGCCAATATTAAAAACATTATTATAGTTGGCCAACGGATTGGTCCAACATGGCCAAATTCTGCCAATTTCGCGTTCGTCGCGACAAGCCCCATGCCCTTGTATAAGAGAGGAGTGCTCACTGACCCGCTTGTCGTATCCAGCCAGCATCATGCCCATGGAGAGCCCCATGCCCTTGTATAAGAGAGGAGTGCTCACTGACCCGCTTGTCGTATCCAGCCAGCATCATGCCCATGGAGAGCCCCATGCCCTTGTATAAGAGAGGAGTGCTCACTGACCCGCTTGTCGTATCCAGCCAGCATCATGCCCATGGAGAGCCCCATGCCCTTGTAGCCGTACACCATATTGGCCATGAGCTTGCTGGCCGCGGCCACGGAGATGCGCTCGCGGTGCCTCAGCTCGAACAGGCGGCACTGCTTCGACAGCACGCGGTCCCAGTACACGCAGTCCGCCGCGCCGCCCGCCAGGGTGCCTAACAATACAATACAATATAGCCACTTTATCGACAATAGTAAGTAAGTAAATCGTTTATTGCATTACACAAAACACACATAGACATGTCACACAATTAACATTGAAAACAAAGAAATTACACATACATAAAAGACATATAGATAGACATGCACATGTGTGTGCTGCAATGCAGAAGGGCCAAGGCTCAGCGATATACTTGCCAAGGAGGCAACACTGATTTTCAGCCCTCACCCAGGAGATGAACGCGGGTACTTAAAATTGATTTTAAAAAATAAATAATAATAATCTAAACGGTCTTATCATTTTTGTGCCACTTACACATGAAGAGCTTATACAGTCAGGCAGATTATCCAGAAACTATTGTGTTGTATCGTATCTATGTAATGTGTGCGTGCAGTGTTTCGTGTGGTGTGTTGTGTATTGGAATAATAAAAATAATTAGTAAAACATAGTGAAATAAATAAATAAATAGAATAAATAAAAAAAAAACTATAAAAAGATAAAAAATATTATACATAAACCAAAATAAAAGCTGAGCCGCGCCGCCGCTAACACAAAGCAGTTTCAGCTCCAGTTAGGTGGTACTTTTTTGTAAATTCATCATGGAAGCCTTAAAATGTTTTTTAAAAGTAAATATAGTGTTTAATGCTCTCATCGGCAATACATAAACACACAACAAACAGAAGAGTCAAAAGGCGGCCTTAGGGCGTCCGCTCTCACGCGACGCATTGCGATGCCTCCTAACATAGGCGATAAACTTAACAGAAGACATCTGCCCCCCATGTAAAAGACGTTAAGTTAAATAAAATTTATTATTATTATTGTTGCCTACTCCACAGACGAGGGTCACACTATTGATTGGTTTTTAATTATTTTTCAACCTTTCCTTTGTAAACATCAAAGGATAGCAACATGCATGATAATTTGGTCCAGTGCGACACAGTGGATTCCCTTATTTCTAAGGTAGCAGTTTCTACCAGGCAATCTTTACTTAGTACATAATTAGTACACAAGAGATTAACATAGGCTATTATAATGTACTTTCAAAAAGTGTTAAACTTTTGGTTTATATGTTTAATCCTAGAGTTACATTTACTGAACAAAAATAATAGGCTAGAGTCAAAATGTTAAATATACATAAAACAGACAACTCGAAAACACTCAAACACCCATAATAATAATAAATGATTTTGAATATATATATTTTTTTATTTTGAAAACATTGTGAAGAATTTACCAAGCAAGTAGTTATTGATCTCTACAATCTTCTTCATGGACTGTGAGCCGATGAACTGTCCGCCGGTCGCCCGAGAGTCCACTGCCAGCAGCACACCACCCTGCACACAAAAACAAATCACTTAGTGATCATAAGAAAAGCAGACAGACACACATGACTAGACAGTTTGTACCAAACAATTAAAAAATTTAGATTGTTTACAATACTCAATATTTATATTGTTGTTGTAAATACAGAAACAGAAAGATTATAAACTGTTCATATCTGGAAACTCACAACTCAAAACTATTGAACATTTTAGACTCAACAATATTGCAGGGTCATCAAAATATGCCATGTAATGCACATACAATTATGTTGAGTATAGTATGAAGTAGTGTAAATATGGGATAGAAGATAACTCCGAGCAGCAGGTATTCATACAGAGGTTTATTATATGCGTGCTCAACAACTTACCTGGTATTTGAATCCGAGAGTTGTGGTACCATGATCAAACTGAATTTTGATCTCCCTTCCAGTCTCGTCCTTTGTGTTGAACTGTGCGAGGGTCTCTGCGGGCTGGAAACGAGAATTTATCCAAATTATACCTTGAAATATATAAAATATACAGGTTTCGCATAAAAAATAACCTTACATTAGCGAACGGTGGAAGTGCAAGTTGAGCGCTGTTCACGAAGTTGTGTGTGTAACCAAGGACATCATTTTGGAAAGACGCAAGCTTGTCACACGGACGAAGGTCGATTTTATCTTTTAAACCGCTAAAATCTATTAAAGCCATTGTAATTTACGAGGAAATAAAAATGTTTAGTTTCAGTCAGTACAATGACAAGCGAAAACGATTTCTTTCGCCGAATATGACATTTGGATTGTTTTTTTTTTTAAGTTTTTTTATCCCTTATGGGAAGGGCAAGCGGCTCAAAGTCCATACAGCCTAGTCTTTTGTAAATATCATTTCTTGTCACGGCCGTCACGGGACGGGCGGTAGCGGGCGGGACGGGACGGGCGGGACGCGGTACCATTGAAATGTAAGAGTGTTTCTTACATTCCAATGATATCGGAGTTTAACGCGGGGTATTAAACCAGAAATAGCTAATCACCCATTATTTCTCACTTTCATTGGATAGTTCAAAGAGGGGATAGTTCTTCGCACTAATTCCACTCCACCACAAGTGACCACAACTACTACCTATATTTATTCTGTGACGAAACAATGAACCCGCCATTTCTTCTTGATTTCCGCGTAAAACACCCATTTGTATTAATTGGTTGCATGGAGCCAGTTCCTTTCTCTCTCTACGATTGGTTGGTTCTTTTTTTTTTCATTCGTCCCTATTATATTTCGGAACATGCAAACGTATATAGCCATGCAGCCGTTGTCATTAGTACTTTTTTTTAAACATCCAAGTTTGTTTATGAATATAAATCGTCCGTTTAGTTTGCTTTCATTAAACCACCAAGTCTCCGTACAAGCCCAACGAAATAATTTAACGCTTCTATTTTTACTACGTGCTTTAGAGTGCACACAGCACCATCTATCCTAGGTTACTATGAACCAATATGGACACTCGTGCTTTCAAACACAGATCAGTAATTTGCATTGAAAATATCACAAGTACGATGTCGCCGACTCGATCAATAGTTTATTGATTTTTCAACAGATGACGCCTTTTGGTATACTATCACTACATAGTATAAAATAAAGTCGCTTTCTGGTTTGTTCCCGCTGTCCCCATTAAAAATATCCCCATTGAATGGGGACAGCGGCACTTATTAAATTTATTTAAAATACTTCCCGTTGTCCCCATTGGCATTACCCCATGTAATGGGGACAACGGCACTGTAATAAATTAATTAAATTACTTCCCGCTGTCCCCATACTGCCGTCATAAGAAAGAAAGACGCATCTACACTGAGCTTCAATCAGAGAAAAAATATGTTTTGTGTTACCTAAATATAAAAATTTGCTGCTTGTAACCTATTTCACTGGCGACAAAGACAAAGTCGTGCAAAAACGAAAAGGGACGCAGTTATGCGCAAGAGTGAGCGCGGTGTATTTGTATCTCATTCTAACGCATAACTGCGTCCCTTTTCGTTTTTGCACGACTTTGTCTTTGTTGCCAGTGAAATAAGGCACTAAGATAATAAAAAAAAACTAAATTTAGAAATTCAATAATGCGTGTGTGTTTACACGCATATTATATCTTTCTCGTTGTAAATAAAAAGTATGAATAAATTATTTTTTTATTGTGAATATTAGACATTTTCCTTTTCTTCCTAGTAAAAAAAATATTTAAAAAATCGTAATACTTCAATGAAAAGTCGCAACTGGCTAGACGCGACTTTTCAACTTAGTATCTCTACAATTTTTGTCTAAGAACTTGAAAAATACTTGCCTAAAAACATCTCTAAAGGCATGCAAAAGGCAGACTAGGTTTGCATTTCCATGTTGATTGAATATAATATAATTACGTTACAGATTATATAACATTTACCATTAGTTTGATAACATGTTAAAATTATTTGCTCTTATTATCCAGGAAGAAAACTGGGAAATACGTTTGTGTTGACCTCATTGCTGGCCGCATTTCTTATTTTTATGTATTTTAATGTTGTAGATGTTTTTAAGTAAAAATAGATGTAGAATCGGTTTGGTCGGTTGGTAATATTATACGAATTAGAATTATTTGTATTTTTTTGTTGTTACAGTCTGAGAGGCATAACCGATGCTCATAAATAATAATAATAATAATAATAATAAACTTTATTTCAGAAAATAAATTCCATATCTTAACAGCACAAAAATAATTAATGATTAAAATAAATAAAAATAACAATTCAATTACAAATAAATATTAAGTCAGACGGTCAAATTAATTAAAGTAAATACATAATAATGTCAAAAGTATACAATGTCACAATATAATAATACTACAATGATGTCACAATTTACAATCGAACCTAATTAACTAATATTTTAGTCCAGTGGTGGACGATATGACACTCGCACTTACCCCCCAACGCTCCCAGGATGGTATTAGGGCTGCCGCACACTCTGCTCATTAGCGAGGAGACCTTCTTACGAATGATGGCGTGAAAGCCATCAGTGCGTGCTTCAGTAAACATGCCTGACGCACTGCAGCGCCACGGCAGCCCCAGCAGCATCCTGAAAGCGTTGTTGTACTGGACGCGCAACGCGCTATAGGCCTTCTGCGTGTATCTCACCCATAGGCTGCTAGTATAAAATGATTGGCAGAATGCCTTAAAAAGCGTTATCTTTACCTGCTCTGAACAGCGAGCAAACCTACGGGCGAGCATATTGCTTCTGACCGCCAGCGCCCTACGCTCACGCTCTATGTCAAGGTCATCTTTTAGGTCCTCAGTAACAATGTGCCCGAGATATTTAAACTGCTTGACTCTCGCCAACGCAGTCCCGTACAACTTGACGGGGGGCACATGCCGCGGAACGCGATTGCCAGCAGTGAAAACCAATAGCTCACTTTTCTTGGTATTATACTTTAGTCCGTGTGCGTGAGCGTAGGCCTCACACGCGTGCAACAATTCCCGGAGCGCCCCAATCGACGGGCTCAGCAGCACCATGTCGTCCGCATAACTGATGTTATTGACATTGACGCCATCGATTGAACACCCCGCATGCATGCTGCTGAGCCCGCGGATCAACTGGTCTACATACAGGTTGAATAGCTTGGGAGACGTTAACCCCCCTTGCCTCACCCCACACTCCAACCTGTACTCCTCCGAACACTCCTCTCCCCACTTTACATAGTTAATCTGATGTTCATACCAGTGTCGGAAGATGCCAATGAGCTCAGACGGTAGATTCACCCCCTCCAACTTATTCCACAACACCGGATAAGACACCAGATCGAAAGCTTTGGACAAATCTAAGAAGCACGCATACACTGGGGTGCTTCTGTCCGTGTAGTACCTGACGGTGTGCTTAAGCGCCAGGATGGCACTCTCTGTAGACAGACCTGCCCTAAACCCAAACTGGGCATCGTGTAAGCTAATATGCTCATCCAGGCGCTGATCAAGCACACCATCAAACACCTTCGCTGTTATAGTTGCTAACGAAATGGGTCTGTAGTTGGCCTTGTCTGATGAATCCCCCGTCTTGTTTTTAACAATCGGTACAACTATTGTTTTCATAAAATCGGGTGGTAAATACGAGTGTCGAATGCACAGGTTAAACAGAAGCGCCAAAACCCTCGGTAGGTGAACCCCTGCATGTTTAAAGTGCTCTACGCTTAGCCCATCATGACCAGGCGACTTACCCCCAGACATACGCTTAATCACCTTAGCAACCTCTTTAGCTGTAATAATAACCACCGGTGGTGCACGCGGTGTACTATGTATTTTACTATTTGTTTGTGAGGCGTCAAAAGGCTGCGCTGACACCTTGAAGTGTTCTTTAAAGAGGTTTGCGATGTCAGACGGCTCACTCACCCCGTCAACACTTACTGGCAGACGCGGCTTAGCATTAAGTTTGTTAACATTTTTCCAGAAATCACCAAAACGTTTATTATGATGTGTTGTTGCCAAAAGGTCCATCTTAATTTGTTCAGAATTTTTTATACACCATTTTAGTTTTGCTTTAAACATCTTTCTACTATTACACATGTTATTATAATATAAACCACTTTTATGTTTACCGCTTAAGAGCCACATCTCAAAGTCAAGCCGCGCCCGCCTGTGCAAAGGTTTGACATGCTTATTCCATCCTACTACGTAAGGCTTACTTCTACTGCGCCTTTTAGCGCTTCCGTCTCCGTCGCACCCGTCACCTGTCTTAATGGCCGCCTCTGTCAGCGCACTAACTAAGTTACGGTACAGACTATCAATAACATTTCTGTGCTCAACATCCGCACACATACCTTTACTACATTGTTCACATTCTATAGGCATATTTATTTTGCTTAAACTACTGTGACATAATGCATTAAAATCCATAATTTGAGCAGCGTCCCGTTCTCCCCATATTGCTTTATTAAAAATTCGAATCTTTGGATCTAATTTAGGTCTCAGTATTTTAAGATTACAATTAATTTGCAAGGGAAAATGGTCAGACCAATAAACATTATTATAACTAACAAGTACATCCGTTATAGACTCCCATGCCGCCCGCGTAACAAGACAATGATCGAGCCAACTTTGTGTCCCATGTATCTCACTGACGTACGTGTAACACCCAGAGTCTAAACCCAATTTCTCAACGTCGGCACATATCCACTGCTGGTCGTTACAAAAAGATAAAAGTTCCTCACCAAAACGTCTCCCCGGGTGTGCATTGAAGTCTCCCAATATGTACACACTATCATTTCCAGCACTCTCAATGATAGCACTTATTGCACTCATGCAATCCGTAAACGACACTAGATTTTCTGCACAATCTGTCGGAAGGTACGCACTTACTACAATAAAGGACCGATCCGCTGATTGTAATTGTATAGCACAGATCCTCTCACTATTACACTGCACAACCGACACGTGTGAGAAGGCGTCGCGGCGCCACAGGAGGGCCACCCCCCCGTGCGGCCGCCCGCGCAGCAGCCCCGCCGCCGTGTCCACCGCAGATACACCCGTAGCGCTGAACTCGGAGTCGATGCTATCCAGCAGTGGGATATCGTGTGGCAGTAGCCACGTTTCCTGCAGCGCTATCACATCCGCTTTGTTACAAAGGCCTCGTACGCACTCCCTTGACTTTATTATATCCTTACAATTGAAAGTTATAAGTCTTAGGTTTGTCTTATCCATACTTGGTCATTGCGATCGTCTATTGGCATAAATAATAAAATACCTATTAACTAGGTAATCATTAATTAGATTTACGCTGCTGTGCGTGAACCTTATCTCCAAAATAAACAAACTGCCTGAACTTTATATCAGTCGGCCACATTTTATCATCCATGAAAAGGGCTAACTTACTACTGGCTACAAAGATTTTATAGGAATCATAGCTTTTTTCTCTCCTCATCTTCAACTTGTATAGTGAAACTAAATCACCTGTTTTTCTATAGATATAGTCCTTAATATCTGTGTCTTTGACATCTTTAGCTACGTTGTAAATAAGCACAGGCACTTTCTTCTCTGCCGCTTTAAAGTTTCCTGATTTATGTGATGCACTAGTACCTGTTCTTCCTATAAAACGGTTCCTTAACCTTTTTCTCTGTACTTCAATCCACCCTTTGTCTAAACTCTCAGGTTTCCATTGCTTTTCATTTTCTACTAATTTTGCGAATGAAGTTATATTATTTACCCCTGCCTCCTGCTGTGATAAGTTGTCTTTGTTTACATCAGCTGACTGTCTTAGCGGCGCAGACGGAAGCGGCGGCCTCAACGGCGGCGGAGGGGAGTTCGAGGCATCCAATCGGAGCGCTAGACCGGTTTCCACACTAATATTTTGTTGTTGTTTATTAGATCCGTCTGATTGTTTTGTTAGTTGAGGGTGTACCGATATTATTTTATCCAACGAACACCGTTTAAAACCGCCGTCGTCAACCGCGGGGTCGAGGCTGCTGTTTGATGATTTAATAGGTTGCGGCGTCGAAATACTGTCTTTGGTGAAGCTATCCACCAATTTTTCTGCTTTGCAAGAACCTACCTCAATTTCTTTACATAATCAGCTGTTTTTGCCAGACAATGAAAATAAATCTTCCGCTACATCTGCTCTACAAGAACCTACGCCGAGTACTTCCCATAGTGAGCCGACATCCTAGATCCATGACAATTCATTAGAATTTCTTTTTCAAATATCTAACGGATGTAGGTAAACCTAGCGGGTATCCCCTTCGACGGTCTGGACGCAACTGACAAATTGCTCTCCCTGCCAGCCCCGGCCACTAACCAATACTAAGTAGAATAGAAGCGACTCTGCCACAGGCGTCTGAGTTGGTAATGGTTATACTACGATGAAAAGTCACATCTGCGCAGAAGCGTCTTTTCTTCTTATGAGCAAGTACAATATTTATTAATAAATGAGACGCTTCTACTTAAATGCGTCTTTTCAACTTAGTTTTTATCAGAAGCGACTTTTCTATTTAGTGGTGATAATGTCATATTGCAGATCCGTCTTATTTCACTATGGTTATATAGGGCTGTGTTTCATTCCGTAAAATAATGAAAATTCTGGTAGATGCGTTTTTTTTTGCTGATTCCGAATATATATGTAACTCAATTTCGAAAAAATCTGTAGATGCGTCTTGTTTTCTTATGACGGCAGCATATTTTACCTGACTATGACAAAGCAAAAAGGAGATGATTCTTATTATTATGATTTTCCCCTATAAAAACAAAATAAACTGATAAAATACATTAATAAATTGTGAATATACAACGTGTTTCATAAAGTACAGAAATAGCTAATTTTTTTCTTCACAGTGACTTAATACGACATTCCCAACTGTAGTGTTCAGCTGTTATAATTTGATGTCTGAGTAGTCTGCGATATAGATAGAGTGCCTACTTTCAGACTTGACAGCATTTGGTTACTCAATACCTACGTTCCCGAGAAAGGTTAATTTTTATTAGTTGTAATAAAAGCTACTTTTCCAAGCTCTAGGCGGTGCAAATAGGAAAAAGAATTTAAAAGTATGTTTTTGAAATACTTTCATCGCTTTATAATTATTTTTGTAAAACATTTCATTTCCCGCCAAGGCCAACTGTAAGACATTTCGCAAGAAATAAGAGCTGTGCCTGTTGTGTTTGTTTTTTTAATGTCCATTACTTGTGTATACATTTATGTACAATAAAATGATAAATAAATAAAATAAACATTTAGTTTTTGTTTCTGGATGACAGACAAAGGTGTTTAAATTTTTCAAAATTACTTCTAAACTGTCCAAAAATATTATGTGGAAAGATTTTTTTGCATAAAAATTATTGTGTAGGTTTAAATAACGTTTTAATTAGCCCCGTCTCTTGTAAGAATTAAGAAATATCTGAGAATATGTTTTATACTATTTAGTTTCTTTTTATCAAATTTTGTTTCACTTAATTTTCCTCTCAACTAAAATTCAAAATGTAATTTAATGGGGACAATGGCACATCATAAATTTTCAATTCCCGCTGTCCCCATGGAAAATAATGCAATGGGGACAACGGGAAGAAATTTTAAATGCTTCGCGTTGTCCCCATTATGGGGACACGGCAATGGGGACAACGGGAACTAACGCGCTTTCTCTGTCCCTATGTCCCTATGTCCCTATGTCCCTATGACCCTATGTATGCTTAAATCTTTAAAACTACGCAACGGATTTTGATGCGGTTTTTTTTAATAGATAGAGTGATTCAAGAGGAAGGTTTATATGTATAATACATGCATAATATACTTAAGGATAACCCACAATAACCATTTTCCCGTGCGGAGCCGGGGCGGGTCGCTAGTTAAATTATAATCGAAACGAAAAATTAAGATCATTGAGCTTGGGCAGGGACTTGACCCCGCACCTCCTTTTTTTTTTTCGTAGGGGTATACGTTACGCATACCACCCGGGCGTAGGGGGAGGAACCCGAGTGGTTATGTGGGACTCCCGTATAGGCTATGAGACCCACGGTATACCCACTAAAAACCCCCCCACCTCCTTATAGGTAAATATACAACATCCAGCAGACACAAAGCAAACACAAGTACATCACACGTATGTATGCCTTGGCTGGGATTCGAACCCGCAACCCTGTGCTTTGAAGGCAGACGTACTACCAACTAGGCTACGAGGCCTTTTATGACTTCTTTATGGAAGATAGATAGCAAGCAGATAACAATCACAATGGTTTCGCTAATTTCAACTATTAATTAAATTTAGATAATGGACAAACGAACAGTTAACACGATCACTTAAGGTTAGAAGGGACGACCAGCTCGCCAAGCTTTTGTCATTTTACAAAATGTTTTGCAACGGTATAATTAATTTACTAAGTACCTAAAGTCACATACTCCTCCGTCTTCATCCTTTTATCTGTGTTGTACGCTGCAGCCCGGCCACTACGTCACAGGTAGTGCTAATAAAGGGGGCCTAGACGTACGGTTTACGTAGGTAGGTACTATTATAGTACTTTATCAAAAGCAATTTGTACTATATTATTGGTATTAAGTTGTTATACATTGTAACTTACTTACTTTGATCCATGTAACTTACCCACTCCACTCTGATTCTGCTACCGATAACTGGCGCTTGCGACTACCCTCAATGCAATAGTTTAGGTCGATGTTTTTGGTTCTGGGATGCTGTCTTTCTAGTTTGCGTTTTTGGGTCTTACCCGCTTGCCTATTTAATTAATATTTATGTCTGTTACTTAGCCTGCTACCTATGTTTATACTAAACATGTAATGTAATTATTTCTGTTTATTTCTCATGTAAGTGAATAGTAAGATTCTTATGAGAATAAATATCTTTGAACCTATACACCGGCGTAGCGGCTCAGCTCACACTGGCGCAGAGTCGAAGCGACGCACGTGACGCGTCATGATTTTCACCCGCAGCATATCTTTTATTTTTATTGACCTATGGGACCTACCTATGCTTGTGTCGAAAAGGTAGTAATATTATCCGAGTACCTACAGCAACCACAGGAACTGGATTACTTGCTGTATAATATTTCTATCCCAACTTGCGGGTATTTAGCAGGTAGAAAAAAATATTTTTTTTTTCATGTTGTTTTTTCGATGTACCTAATCTATTTTGTGCAATAAAGAATATTTGTATTGTTTTGTAATTAGTAAGAAAAGACTCATCAAGGTGTGTCAAGGTTGAAAAAACCGGTCAAGTTCGAGTTGAACTTGTCTGGAGATGGTTTGATGATTTGCGTACAAACGAAGTTCTTCATCATCAGCCGAAACAATTGGACTGATCGAATTATTTGGTACACCAATGTAAATCCGTGACCCAAAGACGGACGTGTGACATTAAATAATTAATTTTAAACATGGAGGCCGTATTTTCTGGTCAGATTTTACAACACGACGTATCCTGAGGTTTTACTTGGTCACCCAAAGGCTCGATTCACACCGGGACGGCAGCGGCCGGCAGCGACGCGACGAGCACTTTCAGTGTGAAACAATTTTAAACTTTATCTTCATGCTTATAAATATTAGTATCGTTTGAAAAGTACGAGAAGGCCGCGCGGCCGCCCGAGCGAGACGCCGCGAGCTACCGCGCGGAGGCGTGGGCGGCCGCGCGGCCGCGAGCGGCTGTCCGCTCCCTGATGGATACGGACACGCGTTTTTTTGGCAAATGTAGAAACTAAACTGGTCTAAGAGGACTAGTCGGGAGGCCGCGTGCGGCTGCCAGCGGCCACGCGCGGCTGCCGGCGGCGCGCGGCGGCGCAAACCTGCCGTGGCCGGCTCTGACGGTATCTATGCGTCGCTGCTGCCGCTCCTAGCCGCTCCCAGTCGCTGCCGGCTGCTGCCGGCCGCTGCCGTCCCGGTCTGAATTGAGCCTAATTCTCAGCAGCGATGCGTGCGGTCCGCTTGCGCTGCTGCCCGCGGCGGCTGCTGTGCTCGTGGCTCGTGGTGCTGACGCTGCTCGTGCTGCTCGTGCCCGACCCCCCGCAGGCACCGCCCCCCCTCTCCGGCACAAGGCACGTCCCCGCCGCTTATATACGCCACCGCATCGAGTATCCACAGTCCTACATCGGGTAAATCTTTTTCACTGTACGAGTATCCTCTCAATGTATTATCTATCTATACTAATATTATAAAGAGGAAATATTTGATTTTTCGTTTGTTTGTCTGCACTGATTCCGAAACTATTGAACCGATTTTAATGAAACTGGGTACAAAAATAGAATAGACCTTGGGGTCTTCCACAGGCTACCTTTACCGCGGAAAAATTCCTCATTCCTACGGGAAAAACTGTTAACGTAGATGGAGCCACGGCGGAAAGTTAGTAAATAATATCTCCATGGGAACATATTCTAACATCCTTGGTTCGTACTATTAAAACGGGGCTTTTTTCTGAATTGTGTCTGACATCTGACAGAAGGCCTCCTGTGATACCACCACTGAACACTGCACAAGCATGACCACTGTGAGAAACTACCTATCTGTATCTTTCCTACCTGTCAAAATCAAGGATGTGATAACAGTTGTACTTGTGTAACATTCTTGGTCGAAAAACATTGAGTAACCCACCTTAAGAATATATCCTCCAATAGGGGATGTGATAATCGGTTAGCGTTTTGACATCATCTCGAGCTTCTCGCGAGGATTATATAACTGTAGGCCAACTATGTAAGTAGCGACAGACTCGAGAACCTGTCAAACGCGACATATTGACAGAACTGCTATGGCTCTAATGTCACTATGTCGCGTTTGACAGCTTCTCGAGCCTGTCGCTACTTACATAGTAGGCCTACTGGGCTTAGAGCAACGCGGGCCTTCCTACCGGAATACGGAAGGCCCGCGTTGCTCTAAGTAACTGGGCTTACAGGTCCGACTGCGCGTCGCCGCCGGAGTTGTCTCAGATCGAGTACGCGACGTCGTTCTGGCAGCGCGTGACGCGGCCGGGCGCGCTCGCCGTGCTCGTGTTCGCCGCGTACTGGGACGAGCGCGAGCCGCGCGCCCCGCTCGTGCGGCTGCTCGTGCACAGCCAACAGGAGCTGCCCGAGCTGAGGTGCTTGTTCTGGTGAGGTCATTTCATTTTAATTTTAAGTAGAATAGTTTATTAATCTAGAATATACTGTTATTAATAAGGAAGGAAGAGCGGAGCCTCCCAACACGGGCATAATATTTGCTTAAAGGGAGACTCTATCCCCCTTTATGATAATGTATGTACATCATTAATTCAAATAAACTATTTTGTATTTTGAAACTATTTTGTATTTTTTTTTGTATTTTATATTTGATCACGGCACCATCCTTTTCACCATCTTATGTAAGGTTATTGCGTATTTTGACGGATCTTTGACGCGATAAATATGCTACTAAGCGCAAAAGCTTCAAACAAATATTCATAGAATTTTTAATTTTTGAGATTTAGGATGCTTGTGATAATGAATAACTGGATTAATAATTACTTACGATATTACGATAAAAAATAATACCAGAATTAGTGTTATGGTTTCTTTATCGAGTCCGTAACCAAGGTTCGAAAATTGCTGGTTAGATGAATGTAGGATCGAAAGGTCTGCGGTTCGAATCACTGCTAGTCGTATGAACGCTGGGTCGAATCAGATAACATTCTAGGGCAATAGGCGCATAATGTAACCTCACTACCTACCTACCTACGACCACAGAATAAATAATAGTACTAGGTAGGTACAGAAGGCGCACTCTCTGATAGCAAACGTGCGAATTTAATTCTAGCTACCACGCCACTAACGTTCAAATTACATTGAACGCGTCGAACGTGACCCTGGCTATAATAGCCTACCGTTTGTCGTTGCGCTCGTATTGAAACAAAATGCACCTTAAGACCGCGCCGCAAGAGTCCGTATTACCACAGATTAAATAGCATCGTCACAAGCGCGCGCGTTTTTCCTACTAACTGTCCTCATAATATGCGTTCGCCCGGCGTAGGAACTCCGCGCCTGAGCTCCAGAATGTACATTCTGGAGCTCAGGTGCGGAGTGCGCCGGACCTGCTACGACGTAATGAGTTTTGTATTGTAAATAAAATTTACAAGAACTTTATTTCGTTATTGGAGGTACTACAACGAGGGCGACCCGATCATTACGGAGGCGACAGCGCCCCGCGACCTCGACTCGCGAGCGCACGTGGTGACGTGCACTCCCCCCTCCCGCCCCACCAGGCCAGAGGACACCCCCGCCGCCCTGAGCCTCGTCTCCAAAGAGTTCAAATGTGGAGTCACAGCTAACATACTGGGAATACAGGTACGTAGTACGTATGGGGAAGGACGTAAGAAGCGTTGTTCCGGCGGAAGCCCTCAGATCAGAGGTCTTTGGGTAGGCTAGAAAAATGCGGCTACTATTTGTTTACAGTTAATTGTACACATACATACACTAACAAAGAACAGTTACAGGCTAAGGTAGCATTTTCTTTCAGGTCACTTTCATAGGTACGGATGGACAAGTGTTATAAAATTGTATTCAATATATCTATGAACGGTGCAAAGTTCAAAGTGTTCGGCGTATCTTGTTCTGAATGTACAACCGTTTGACTTATTTTTATCTATCAGGGTATTCCGGACACCGACGCTAACCATACGACGGCAGACCCGGGCGCGAGGGGAGCGGGGGGGTCGGAGTGGCGCGCTGCGGTGTGCGCGGTGTGGTGGCGGCGCGGGGACGCGGCCGTGCGCCTCGCCGAGTGGCTGCAGCTTCTCAGATACTTCCGCGTCACCAGACTCTACCTGTACATCAATCACAACGTACGTTCAATGAGAAGACATGACTATTACTGATGATGACGTTGGTTAAACGCCCAAACACATTCTTATTACCCCCAATGATGGCGCAGATGAAGCAGCCATAGATTTCAGACGACCATACTCGCAGGGTCTAATAATTCCTCAATATCTTAGCAACATGTAAATGGAGGTAGATATAGGTAGAGGTTGTGTCCGTCACTTTCAAAATACGTAAGTATCTTAATAGTAGGTATTAGCCTTAATATCCGATAAAGGGCCAAGCAAATGCTTGCAAAAATGCTGCAATGCCTGTCAAATGACAGGCATTGCTGTCCATGGAGATTATCAGGGGCATTCATTTTTGTTCCTGCTGCTCCCACCACATTTAACATCCGTTTATTTATTGGTTGTAGGGACTCGGCTGGTTGCATAATTTGTTCCTGCGTTTTTCAAATGATTATTTGCAGGCGCACAGTAACGTGATGCGTGTGCTGGACCACTACAGCTACCTGCCGCTGGAGGGGATGACCTTCGACGTCATGCCCTACGTCTCGCCGCCCAACAACGACACTGAGTTCACAGGTACACTACCTACTGTAAAACGTGACAGTCGAGTTTTGAGATGAACGGAATCAGAGAGGTTGGAGCCGCTTCCCCACCTCTCTGTACGGAATGTAACCTTGAACCGTTTCACTCAGTGGATGATCAGTAGTATAATAATGCTTATGTAATTAATAATGTATAGTAATAAATCCCAATTTACCGTACTATCTCCAGCTCGAAAGAAAACCACTATTCGGAGCAGTGGAGTTGACTTTGAAGAGTACTCGGAGGTGAAAGAGACACAAGATCCTAATGTAGACAGGTATTAAACTATTAACTCATAATTATACCTATTATAGATTCTTTACAAAAAAACATAATGAAATCAGTACATTTGAGAGATACAGAGTGCCAAGTGCGAGTTTTTTACTCACGAAACGCGCTCGATAACGAGTAATAACGACGACGTAAGCGTGCATTTAGTATGGTGAAATTTTAGTTCAGCTAACTGTCTGCAGATGGCGTAGTTTCAATTCCATACAAAATCGCGTTGCTCTCGATTTCGAGCGCGTTTACTTTGGTTGCAAAACTCGCACTCGGCACTCAGAAGGGCTCGATCCGAGTTTACACTAACTTTGAATGCATCGCGCTGGTAAGTATCTAAATTTTAGACAACTTTTCAATTTCTTCGCAGTTTTGAAGGATACCTGCGCGTCGAAAGTTTACTTTAGTGAAATTACACTAGACGCTGAAGTTGTGCCCGATTGTCTTCTCTTCTTTAATAGAAACACTAATCACAAATGATTGTACATTTTCGACGCCCTGATTCAGGGTAATCGTAAGAACCTCAGTTGGGACATACATTATGGGCTGTTAACGACATTTTGTGTCAGTGAGGAGGGCGAGCCGGCCCCGATCCTGCGCGGCGACCTGTTCCCTTACAACGAGTGCATCTACCGCGCGATGCTGGAGCACATCGACTGGGTGGCGCCGCTGGACCTGGACGAGATCATATTACCGGCCAAGTGAGACGTCATCATATACCATCACTACATCAGTAGCATGATCCAAGAAAACAAGGACTTGCAATTAGACCACGTGACTGACACGAGCGAGCCTACATCATTTCTACGTCATTTTGCCTATTCATCCTTGTCGAATGCGTGTAATAGACAAGGATGAACGGCGCAAAATGACGTAGGCTCGTGTCAGTCACGTGGTCTAATTGCAAGACCTTGTTTTCTTAGACCATGATCAGTAGTTATCATCCTACCGGTGCAGTAGTCGATCATAATGTCACCATCAATACACACAAAGTCCATGACGGTGGGTTTATCATCCTGATGAGACTATCACATCACTATGAATACAGCCAGTATAACACTGCCAGTTAAGATCATCCCTGCATAAATAGGTAATGCCGGCCAAGTGAAACCGTCATAGGTAATTATACAGAGCCAGATATCAGCTGCCCGACAAGCGGTGGCCGCCTCCAAAGATATTAAGGCGGCACCTGGAAAATTTTAGTGTTCTTTGACTCGTCAGTACTCGTAATCTATAAGAGTAAGTTAGTTAATTTTTAGATATACATTATTTGATCATATTATCTCAAGACTCTATTCACTGAAAACACGTTTACTGAAAATTTTATCGATAGAACATTAAGCCAAAGTTGCACCTTCTATTATCTTTTTTCGCTTTGTATAGGTAAACGGCAATGAATTGGATGCTGAAACGTGGTCATAAGTATGGGTTTCAACTTTATTAATGTCTCATATCGAAACATTTTTATTATGTGCATTACTTTTTGTATAAATGGACACCAAAGAATTTGGCACTTACGCTGTTTAGTTCTAGCGCGCAACAGCATACCTTTCTCTGTTATACACGTACGGCACTGCTTAGCGTCATCACTTTCCCGCACTGCGATCAGTCGTCCGCTTACCTTTGCCGACGACGGACCTGCGCTAGGCGATCGCAAATTGCACCGGCGAAATCGAAAATAATTTATTACTAAGATGGGAAACAAACGCCGTCCAAAAAATAAAAAAAAGGCAGATTTGGCAAGAAAACGGAGACTTATGCTTGAAATAAGAAAAAAAACTAAGTACATGCTTTTTTTAAATTAACATGGTCATCTGCATAATATTGCACCACTGAAGGGTTAACTTTCTCTATATAGACCTTGAACTTTCCTGAGACATGCGCAAAACAGTACGTTATAATGCCATATCACATTACTCATTACTTTCGAAAAGGTGATATCACCCCGTACCATTACACATCACCCAAAACATTACCCGAAATGTTCTATGAAAATCACTTTGTTTATAAGGCAGAGTATTACGATGTGCAGTTTCAATGGCTAGACGGCTCTTGACTGTAGGTAATGAGTCTCGAACCCGCACTTACCTACGAACCACTATGCCACTGACGACGCTCCATCTAATCGATACGTTTGAATAATGTAATTGCGTGAAATAAAATAAACTACAACGAAATAATATACAATACAATACGTAAAGACACGCTCTTTTCCCTAACGGGGTGAGCAGAGTTTTAGTAATCATAGGGAGCCCTAACTAATATAAAATTCTCGTGTCACAGTGTTCGATTCCATACTCCTCCGAAACGGCTGGACCGATTCTCATGAAATTTTGTGAGCGTATTCAGTAGGTCTGAGAATCGGAAAACATCTATTTCTCATACAAGTCAAAGTCGAAGTCAAAGTCAAAGTCGAAGTCAAGAGCGTATTCAGTAGGTCTGAGAATCGGCCAACATCTACTTTTCATACAAGTCGAAGTCAAAGTCAAAGTCAAAGTCGAAGTCGAAGTCGAAGTCGAAGTCGAAGTCGAAGTCGAAGTCGAAGTCGAAGTCGAAGTCGAAGTCAAAGAAAGTCAAAGTCAAAGTCAAAGTCGAAGTCGAAGTCGCAGTCGAAGTCGAAGTCGAAGTCGAAGTCGAAGTCGAAGTCGAAGTCGAAGTCGAAGTCGAAGTCGAAGTCGAAGTCGAAGTCGAAGTCGAAGTCGAAGTCGAAGTCGAAGTCGAAGTCGAAGTCGAAGTCGAAGTCGAAGTCGAAGTCGAAGTCGAAGTCGAAGTCGAAGTCGAAGTCGAAGTCGAAGTCGAAGTCGAAGTCGAAGTCGAAGTCGAAGTCGAAGTCGAAGTCGAAGTCGAAGTCGAAGTCGAAGTCGAAGTCGAAGTCGAAGTCGAAGTCGAAGTCGAAGTCGAAGCCGAAGCCGAAGCCAAGTCAAAGTCAAAGTCAAAGTCAAAGTCAAAGTCAAAGTCAAAGCCAAGTCAAATTCAATGTCAAAGTAAAAGTCAATGTCGAAAGTCGAAAGTCGAAAGTCAAAGTCAAAGTCAAAGTCACAACAACAACAACAAAAATAAACTCAATAGAAATAAACTCAAAATAAAAAGATAATTATACAATCAAATAAAATCTATATTATAATAAAACTGTAGAGGTCAAATGTTTGTACATAGAAAAAATAATTTTGATTCCTATAAGGGTAAATGGAAAGGAATAAACAAATATAGCAGTTTATCGTACTATCTCTTTATTAGGATACACAGTATACAGTATTTACTAAGACAAATACTACAATTATAGTATAAATTCTAGCTCTGCTCTGTTCCAACAAAGCGTGGCTAAGTTAAGCGCGCGGTATTTTAAACTGACGGACCCGGCGGCTCCCCGAGCCCCGCGGGGGGTGCGCCCCGCGTCGCACGTCTAGACCACGCCTCCAATGCGATTTTATTTTTTCGAGGTGCGGCCTTAAGTAAAATCCCCTATAAGTTAATATTTTTTTAAAGAAGATGTTCTCTCTGTTGCTTTGCTTGAAATGCAATCAAAACTCTGAAAATAAATTTTATATTCTGTGACAAGCGACAAGAAAAGCGTCGTTTTACGTGACTTTATAATGTGGATGCCCAACATTTGTGATTGGTTTGCAGGCACGGCACGTGGACTCAGCTCGCGTACAAAGAGACGCAGAAGGCGCGGTTCCAGTTGGACGAGACGCCCGACGTGCTGCTGTTCCAGCGCTGGTGGTTCCCCGAGATGCTGCAGACTGACCTCACCTCGTCCACTCGACCCGCCATTATCACCAAACAGGCGAGAAGCTCATACCTATATGTATTTTATTTTTCACTGTCCTAAACTGTCCCATTGGGAAAAAAGACTCATCTTTATCCCTTTTTGCATTAACTACGGAAGGCATGAAAATACCTGTTACATGAAAATACCTGTTAAATGACTGATATTAAATTGCTGAATTAATAATACTATTATGATTAAAAACGGGTACTTGTTTTATATCTTAATATTCCGTTTTAAATCTTAATAGTTATGAAAACAACCGTGAAAGCTTTAAAAAGTATATTGCGGAATTAAGTTCTAGATGTTTTATAGTCTCATTCTTCATCTCAACAGCCTGCCTACTACTCTGCGATTTTCTGAATAGTAAATGTAATTTTGGCTTAATATTGAAGTTAAATAAAATATACAAAATAAAAGGAAATGCTTCTATCTAACTTTGATACCAAATTAATGATGATATTCTATTCTTTAGCCGGTCGCTGAGCCCGTGGTGTCGCCCGTGCCACTCGTGGTTCCGCCCGGACGCATATTCGACTACCAGTGGCGCGCTCCTACTGCGCTCGAACATTGTAAGTAACCTAACATCACCACATTTTATATTATTTCTCATTAACATTTCAAACGTTCATCTTCTTTTTTTCGTTTTTTTTTTAACACATACATTACCTAATTTATTTTTGAGAACTTCTTGGTTCTCCACGAAAAAGCTAGACTTGCAAAATGGTATCAAGTGGTGTTCAAAATTATGTTTAAGTAGGGTATTTTTTCACCCTGATTTCAGGGTAGGCTCGAGCCCTTCGGTGGGGACATAATATGAGCTGTTAACACACAGGCAGGGTATTTTTGGAGGTTGGTTTGGTTTTTAAGCTTGATTTAATTGATAAATGATTGTCATTGTGTCAGCGTCAGTGACGGGCCAGTTGTTGCGCGTGCGCAGCATGGTGTCGGTGAGCGGGGGCGGTACGGGGGGGGCGCGGTGCCGGGCGCTCTGCAGCGTGAGACACGTGCAGCCCGACGTGGCGCGCGTGCACCTGTGAGTTTGACAGGACACTAGTAGTTTAGCTTTTGTTTCCTGTGCAAGGCCCATTGTGTCCTGGTCTGTTCAGTTCTGTTCCGTTTTGTTCCTTCCCATTCCGTTCCGTTGCGTTCCATTCCGTTATGTTCCATATTCTTCCCTATTGTGTATTCTTCTGTCAGCTACTGTTCAATTTTATTATGTTCTGTTTATATCCATTAATTATAACAATATCTTACATTTTGGTGCAAAATATAACATAATATTGCATGTGTGTGTGTAGGTACCAGTGGGGTTGCGGCGGTCACCGTCGCGGCGTGTGTCGCTCGCTGCGGCGCGGCGCGGTGCGCGAGGCGGCGCTCTGGAAGTGGCGGCGAGCGCAGCAGGAGGCCGCGCTGGCGCTGCGCCGCGTCTCGCTCACCAGCCACGCGCGCACCAACGACGACGACCTCTGAACCCTTAGAGCAACGCGGGCCTTGCCTGATAGCCCCCCACGCCCCACACCCCGCAGGCGCAGCGGGACTCACTGGGGTGTGTTACATAGCTCGTCAGTGTTTGACTTGTAGTTGATATTCAGTCGGAAGGCACCGGCCTGTTCTGGGCGCGGACCACCCCCGCTTCTTCTCATTTACATTTTTCTATTCATAGGAGGACGTCTTTCGGCTTTCGGCTGATGATTCATAGGAGAACCGCCATGTACCAAACAACCGTGTTTCATCGCGTTCTATTCATATAAATCATTATAGTTTTATTTAGAATAGTACAGAAAACTGTAAAAATGCTATGAACCTACGCCTTTATTGTCCATAGCATCAGAAATGGTTTAAGTAAGCCTTTATGTTACTCCTAAGTATAAGATAATGCATGTGACTGTACTTTTTATAAATAAATAAATAGAATATATAGCAGGCAACAAGGCTTATTAATATATCTAACTAAGCAAAGTAAAGTATTTCTTAAACTATGTGTTATGAAATCAATATTAAACTGGAATCTGTAAAAAATGTGTTTTACTAACCATACTTTAATTTAGTTTTATTTATCACATAGGTACTACAAGATTGCACACGTTTTTACATTAATATAAAAAAGGACAACCGTGTATGATCGTAATGTATAAAAATAAAACTATAATTAAAACTGCAGCAAAATAATCAATGCATTTAATTTAATGTCAGAAAATAATTAAAAATGGCTTATTATTTTCGAGGCGACTAATAACTGAAACGGCGACAAACTGTTAGGAACTAAAAAAAATATTTGGCAGCATTTAAATTATTTGGCTTTAATTATCATAAATAAGCTCCAAGGTAGTATAAATTTATAACTTGGCGACTAATAATATTAGTGAGGTGTCATTTGTGTTTGTCAACTGTTGGTTTCCATAGGCTCCGAAACTGCTGAACCGATTTCAAAAATTCTTTTACTGTTAGGCTATATATTATTTTCAAAAAAAATAGGGAGGCTTAGGGTGAGGCCACACGAGCGTAATTTTGTGAGTCGTGAGCGGCAGAAATTCGGTCGCGCAAATTCTGCCGCGTTCGGTTTCATACAAACCCCTGTTTCATTCACCCCTGTTTCATTCACACGGACTCAAGTTTTCAGTCGTCTGCCGGCTCACACACGTTATCGGGTGGAGCGGGCAGAGGGGGGCGAGGGAATAGACTAGTGTTGCCAATATCGATAATTTTTTTATCGATGGCTTGGGTTTTTTTTTTTATTTTTTATTTTTTTATTTGGGTTATCTAACAATATCACAATAAAATATTAACAAAAAACTTATCCAAATAATACTTCATCATTGTGACACCAGCACCGATAACCACAGATTACTAGAATAACATGGTAGTAAGCAACTAGGAAAGATATAAAGAAGAGGTATTCATAAGTAAGGTATTTTTTTAAAGACACCGCTCACTGCAAACTAGTGAGGGTAAGCCAAAAGTTATCATTGTAATAGTGACAGTAATTGTTTTTTGAAAACACTAGCACTGAGACAAAATATATCAACATCGTTAAAATGAGTATTGAAGGATTGGCACATTCTGTTAATTGGCGACCTTAGTCCTGCATTAGTTCGACATAGGTTGGTAGCAAATAGATTATTGTCTCTGCGGCTGTGAGCACGGTACGGCACATTAAAGTACAGGTTGCTGACCAAATCGACACAGTCATACCTAAAATGGCAAATGTCATATAATAACATAGACTGCAACTGTAGACGTCTAGAATTAAGGGTCAGCAGCCCGTACCTTTCCAGTAGGAAATTATATGAAAGACGGCTACGAGAACACATGTAATTTATGCGACGGAGAAATTTTCTCTGCACTAACTCGAGAATATCTATATACTTATTATAAAATGGGTTCCAGATACAGGCAGCATATTCTAACTGACTACGAATGAGACATTTATAAAGATAAAGGAAAGTTGCTGGTCGGGTGAATTTTGAGCTAATTCTCATGACAAAACCATACATTCTGTAAGAGCTATTAATTATGTTGTTAATGTGTAAGTCCAAATGAAGTTTTGCATCCAGTGTTACACCGAGATCCCTAATGGAGTCGACAGTACCTAATTTGATTCCACAAAGTGAGTACGAAGAGTTAATAATCTTAGATTTTTTTGAGAAAGTGATTGATTTACATTTATTCAGGCTAAGTTGAAGTTTGTTTTGAATGCAGTAAAGTGAGAATCGATCTAAATCTTGTTGAATTTTGTTGGGGTCATCTTTATTTACGGTGTGATAGATTTTTAGGTCATCTGCATAAAGGAGGTAATTGCAAAATTGAAAACAGCTGTGTACATCATTTATAAAAAGGATAAACAGAAGTGGCCCCATTATAGAGCCCTGGGGCACGCCAGATGTTACAGCGACAAAGCTTGACTCGAATCCATTAATAACAACTTTTAGGTTAGGTTAGGTTTTTTTTTTTTTTTTTTTTTTTTTTTTTTTTTTTTTTTTTTTCTCACATACCTCCAACATAATCGGAGTCATTTCTTTCCTTCTTGTCGTTTAGTTTACATTTAGTAATAATGTGCTTATTTTAAGATAGTTATTATGTATTTTTGCAACTTTCATTTTCTATCCTTTAATTTTCTATTCTTTTATAAATATATCTTAAATTTTTTGTCTTTTTATCTTAGAACTGCTTCCAAATTATTATTTTTATACTCATTTTATTTCATGCTTAACTATAATATGCACCAGATATTTAGTAAAGCATTAATTTCCTATGCAGTTTTATTTCTTTCTATCACTATTCTAGCAATTTTTTCGCAGAATTCTAAGAACTTGTACCTATTTTTATTTAACATTATTTCTTTTATTGTATTATATTCTATCTTGAAATTTATTTTAAATTTATTTATTGCATTCGTTTAAAAGACATTATAAGATGTGTCTCTTGGAGCAGCAAAAAAGTATGTAAAATATACCCTACGTTATTCAAATTAGTTTTTAATTAACCTTCAATTTTTAATGTTACCGTCAGATAACTTAGTTTACTTATTTTCTACATGACTTATTGTTCTTGATTGTTTACGAATAATTTCTTGTTCTAACATTTTAATAACATATACTAATTTTACAACACTTCATTCAATTTATCTTTATGCAAATATTTATCACATCCGTATTGTTTACACCTACTTATTTATTAATTAATTAATTATTTTACTTACACTTCACAATTTCCTCCTCTATTTAGAGCAAAGTAAGCTTTTGGCCCGTCACAGCATCGCTTGGTGTCACTGTCTTTTTTCAGTTTCACTGGTACACAAATACCACATCACTTGTTTTTCATTACAAACTGCCTTTTTGAACTTGTACAGTGTGTAATTTTAAATTATCTTTTATTTTTGTTTTTGTGTGGGCGGCGCGTCTTTTGTCCTCAATTAGGTATAGGTAACAGCTGAAAATCAGCGTTGAGTTATGGTACCCAGTACTATAGCACAACTTATAGCTGAGCTGCAGCCTTTTTGCGACACACAGAGGGAAAAATGAAAACGTCGACTTGTGTGTACACTCCTTATCTGATCATGGTCGCTCTGCAACTGCGTTGTAACCGACCACTGTGTGCTGTGTTAATGTGCGGTCAGGGGCACGCTTGGGTCAACACTGGACTTTACACTTTATGTGAATGAAATAAGATCGCACAGCGCGTGTTTGGCTTACCCTGCCCTTGACCATGCATTACAAACTATATTTTCTTATGTGTACCTACCTATTCTTGTTTACTTTTTTTTTTCTGTATTGTGTTGCAAATAAATTTTATTCTATTCTATTCTATTCTATTCTATTCTATTTTCTGTTCCAGGTCGTGCCTATCTTTGCAGTGGATCGGACACTCTACGAGGACATGGATAATGCTTTCAGCTGTTGAAGAATCGCAAGGGCATGAAGGGTTCTCCTTACACTTGAAGCGATTCAAGTATTCGGAGAACCCGCCATGCCCCGTCAGTATTTGTGTTCTCAGCATCGTTATCTCCATCTTTCGCACTATCCTGTAAGCCGTCACAACACAGGGGAAGAAGACTTTTGTTGTGGATGCCGTGTCGCCGTTTATGTATCTCTGGTTCCATGTTAGAAGCGTCTCAGAGCGTAAGCTGCGCTTGATATACGAGATCGGGCATCGGTCGTAAACTGGTTTGCGTTTGGAATCTCCAGCGGCCTCTTTGGCTAAGGTGTCGGCTCTCTCATTGCCTACCAATCCGGCGTGTGCTTTGATCCAGAACATTGATACTTTTTTATTCTGGAGAGACATCACTCTCAGGTTGTCTCTGATTTCAACCGCTAGCGGATGGAGGCAATCGTAATTTTGCACTGTTTGGAGAGCTGCCATCGAGTCGCTGAAGATTCTGAACGTTTCCGCTTTTTTATTCTTAACGATCTCCCTAGTTGCCACGCATATCGCCAGCAATTCCGCCTGATACACCGTGCTGTAGCCCGGGAGAGCAAGCTTGATGGCCCTGGTCTCGGTCCCACTAGTCCAAATGGACAGGGCGGCGCCAACCCTACCATCAATCCTGCTCCCGTCCGTATAAATATGGACCTCCAGACCATTCTGGGCATCCACTTGCTCTTGATTTGCTAGGTTGGACACTTCAATCTTCATCTGCTCCGCTGGATGCAGGGTGCCTATCGCTGGCGCCATCCTCTCGACCTCCCTGTCCCCCAGTACTGCCTGAGGCTCTCCTCTTCGAGCCTTGTAAAGCAAAGCTGCCTCACGAACACGGAGGTCGAGCGGAAGTATACCAGATATTACGAGAGCAGCGTTCAGGGAAACAGTACGATAAGCTTTACAAAGCTTTTGTGCTATGCCTCGTTGCACTGTTCCAAGATGTTTGATAATTCCTAGCTTATCTACGGCTGGTGCCCATGCGCTGGCGGCATACAGTATGATTGGCTCTATCGTGGCGGTGTAAATTACCCGTATCACTTCAGGGTGGAGCCCCCAGCTGGCTTTGGCTGCTCTGGATAGCTGCTTATACACCCCGATGGCTTTCCGGCAGACCTTTGAGACATGAGCATTAAACGTCAGCTTGTCATCGATGGTGACACCCAAAATCTTGATTTCCTTTGTCAGGCTTATGGGAGCTCCGCCCATGCTCAGGCGCGGGGTATCATATTTTAATTTTCTGGTTATTACCATTGCCATGGTCTTTTGCGGTGCGAATTTTAGTTTATTATGGTCACCCCACGCCCGAACATGTCCGAGAGCTGCATTTGCCATCTTCTGGACCTCATGTGTGGTGTCACCATCGAGGAGCAGCACAACATCATCGGCAAACGCCTGGCAATAAATACCTCTTTCTTCCAGGTTTTTGAGGAGTGGGTTTAGGAGAAGGTTCCATAATATAGGTCCTCCAATGGATCCTTGGACACAGCCCTTGCTTGTTTGCCTTTCAATCTCTTTTCCGGCGTACCTAAGCTTTACCCTTCTGTTGCGCAGATAGCTGTCGAAAGTCCTCCTCAAGTTCAGAGGACACTTTTCCTCCGCCAGACGGACTCTAATGGCAGGCCACCATGCGCTATCGAAGGCTCCCTCTATATCTAGCGATATCATCACTATGACCTTCTTTTCGTCCAATTTTTCGCGAACGATTTCCATAAGTGTGTAGAGGGAGTCTTCGGTGCTTCTCTGCGGCATGAATCCATACTGGCGGGTACTCATCCTCGGTATTAGATGGAACTTGAGGCGGGCCACCAGCATCTTTTCAAATATCTTCCCGAGAACCGGAAGGAGGCCGATGGGTCTATAGGCTTTGGGGATTGTGTAATCCTCCTTTCCTGGTTTCCTAAGAACGATTACTGTTGCCACCTTCCAATCCTCGGGAAAATGATGGTATGACAAGCATTTGTTCATGATTGCCAAGAAAAGTGCAGGGTTAGCTTCCACTGCTTGAAGGCATATGTCTGCAGTTAGGCCGTCCTCACCCGGAGCCTTTTTAGGATTGAAAGAACTGCACGCTTTCTTAAGTTCAAACATTGTGAACGGCGGGTCACAGGTCTCAGCTTGTTCGTCTGCGTTCACGTCTTCCGCCTTGATCCTTATTTCTTGGTGGTAGGGATTGTCTTTTTCCGGGGGATCTTCTGGGTAGAAGGTTTCCGCTAATAATTTAGCAGACCCCTCCTCATCCAGTTCTTCCCCTTGGTTTACCAACGGCAGGTCCTCTTCCCTACGTGCAGTTCTTCCAATCACTCTGTAAATCCCCTCCCAAACCCCCTCCCTATCCTGTTTGCAACAGAAGTCCTTCCAGCTCTCGATTTGAGCTTTGGCTGCGAAACTTTCATACTCCTCTTTCTCTTTCAGGTATTCTTCCACAACTTTCGACCTTCGAGCTGGGGCGGCGCAACGGACTCTACGCTTCTTGGTAGCGACTGACTTCTTCATTTCGGCCAACTTCTCGGACCACCACGGCAGGGTAAGTACATCTTTTGGTTTCTTTTTAGGCATTGTTGTGGAACATGCGTCTTGGATAGCTTTTGTGAGGGCGCCAATGGTCTCATCTATTTGTTCCACGGAGTTAATTTTATTTAAACTCGAGAGCGTGATATCTCGTTCTTGCAAAAGTTGGCTGAGTTTCTCACGAAAGTCAGACCACTTTGCTTTCCTGGTGTTAAAAACTCTCGTGGTTCTGAGTACCCTGACTCCCTCACTCCTTTTCAATAAGATGTCAAATACTATGCCGTTGTGGTCCGAGCTCGTTAGACCCTCATCCACCTTCCAGTCGCATACCAAGTCAAGGATATCTGTAGAGCACGCAGTTACGTCCACATAACTCGTGTAGCGCTTTCCACCTCTTATCGTGTCGAAAGTTGGGATCCGGCCTGAGTTGAGTATGTTGAGCCCTAGTTCCTCGAGAGTCTCAGCCAGCGTCTCACCTCTGTGGCAAATGATCGGGCTTCCCCACCACGTACTTTTTGCGTTGGCGTCACCTCCAATCAGCCAGCTTTTAGAACCTATCTCTTTTTTTATTTTACCGAGGTGGTCTAGTCGCGGTTCTATGGGTTGGTCTTTTTCAAAGTAATAAGAGACCAGGGTGATTTCCCAAGCATCAGTTCGGATTCCCACCACAACAATGTTGTTTGTGGTGAGTTTTGGGTACTGTATAACTGTTAGTTTTTCATCAAACACAACAACTGCCGCCTTTACAGTCCCATTTCCTGGGTTGATGCTTTGGAACACCCTGAATCCCTTTCGACCTTTCATTACTTTGTCTGTTCCCAAGTAAGGCTCCTGGATAAGAGCGACAGCCACCCCTCGCTTTTTAGATTCAAGCAATAGTTCATTGGTCGCCAGTTTCTTTCGTTGGAGGTTCGCCTGCACAATTTTGTATAATGCCGCATTGCCTTGGGTGCCCTTAGCAATACGCTACCGACGTTCGTGCCAATTCGTCCCATTTCCGCCGCGTTGGGCATTCGTGAGCAAAAGCGTTGTGCTCTATGTTGCCTAGTTTTGCAGCAGCACAGTTACGGCATTTTGGAGGTGTTCCCACTGACCAATCAGCACATTCAGACCTCAAATGAGGGCCACCACAGTGACTGCACATGTCCGTGGATTCGGTGCAGTGGCGCTTTCCGTGTCCGTAGCCCAGGCACCTTGTGCACTGGACCAGCGGAGATTGGTCATCCACTCTGATCTTCTGCAGGTCAATGCGTACGAACCCCAGTCCAATTGCCCTTCGCCAGATGGTCGGCGAGACGCGCACAACGATGTGTCCTGTATGCGGGTTTCTTGTTCTCCGCCGGTAGCGCACTTCCACTCTATTTTCCTCATCATCGAGGCCGTGAAAAACCTCCCGGTTCTGGTTGCGAAGCGCTTTCAAAACGTCCTCGTCCGTATGGATGTTGAGAACGCTGAAGAGAACCAGCAGCGGGTCTTTGTTCTTCACCTCCTCGACGCTGAGGTCCGTCCCTTCTTTTTGAAGTCTGCCTCTTGCCCTATCCCTTTCTTCCGTAGTCTTAAAGCCCATTATCACTTTCCTATCTCTAGCTTTCCTTACTCTTTCTACGGTTACCCATCCTTCTTTCGCGTCGACGACTTTCCGTACCTTATTAAGGATGTCCTCTCCCGAGTCCGTTTCGTCCTTGGAAGAGACCATGACGGAGTGTAAGGTGGTTCGTCCCAGTAGAGGCTTAGTGAGACTAGGCTGGGTAGCTGTGATGTTTGCATAGGTCGCTGTTGTCATTCGCCCTAGAGTGTCTCCCTGTTTGTCCACAGACTCCTTAAGTTCTTCCAGTTTTTTGCCATATTCCTTGAGAAGCTTTGTTTGCTGCTCTAACTGCGTAGTAATTGGAGTCTGGGTCATGCTAATGGAGAAAGTAGAGTCAATCTCCGGTAGAACGTCCTCCACTCTCCCACGGACATCTTTTTCATGTTCCAGTTTCTTCTTAGAGTCTGCTTCAGACTCCTTAACCAGCTCGTAGAGCCTGTCTATAGCTTCTATGACGCTTACTTTGATGTCCGTCTTTATGTTCCGGGAATTGTTTAGGTTCAATTTGGCTTTATTTAAGCAATATCTGGCTTCAGCTACCCTATTTATGGGTTTCACCTGGGGTGAGATAGGATCTAAACGGGGAGCTTTTGGAACAGCCGCTGAGATCTTCCGGTCCTGTGACATAGTTTGCCTCGTCCTTGCTTTTGCAGGCCCTGCCTGCGTCGTCTGAGTCAAGCTTGTAAGGTTGACGGGGTCTGAATTTGCAGCCTCCCACTCCCCAATGCTGCGTCTGACGCTTGTCTCTATGTTTAGAGGTGAGTTTTCGCCCCCGGTCCTTTTATCAGGTGTTCTATGTACCGACATGTCGGTGGTATGGTCGTCAATATTCAAATATAAAAAGAAGTAATTTGTAAAAAATTACGAATAATTATAAGGGTTTGAAAAACACTGATAAACCCTTCCTCAGAAACTGTGGAAGACTCAATAAAGTCCTAAAAATAAAATTTAAAGAAAACAAAATTTCAAAATTTGTCCGAGTTAATGTACCAAAATTTTTCGTTTTTCAGGTGCCGGATCACGGCGTGCGACACGTCGTTGGATGCGGCTTGCGACGCTGGACACGATGGTAAGTATTTTCAGGGTAGCGGTAATAGAAAAATTTTTGGCAATTTAGAAAAAACCCTGAAAAATGGGTGTTTTTGAAAAAGTCAATATGGCGGATGGCGCGCAAGCGCGTCGTCACGCAGTCAGGATGTGAAGAACAATGCACCAGGCTATTGAGAATTTAAATCACGCGAATCGGTTAAGCCGATCGCGAGTTATGCAAGGTCGGAGGTTTATTATCTTTAGATCTTGTTGACTTTTAGTGGGTTTTTTCATCCATCCCTTATCGGGATGCCTTCGTCAGTCATTCACGTAAATATGTTTGACGTGCAGACGCAGTTGATGAGATCTTGTTATTCACATTTTTAAAAGATTATTATTATTTATATATTATTTCTGTTTCTATATTTACTTTTTTTTTTTGTGTATGTATTGTATTTATTTATTTTTTCTTTTACTTTAACACAAGATTAAATATATCTCAGTATATTATCTGTGTTAATTTCTTATACTATGTTTTATTACTATCTATAACAGTTTTACATATCTCTACACAATAATCTAGGAATTCTGGTCTCAAATCTTTATTACCTATTATATCTGCTATTATTTCTTTGTTTAATTTTATGTTTAATTTATTTTCCAGGTCGTGTCTACGCAGACCAAATCTGGGGCAGCTTGTAAGGAGATGAGGGATATTTTCCGATTCTTCGGGATCACAACAGCAGGCTGGAGACTCCTTCTTTTTAAATCTGTGGAGGTATGCCGAGAATCCTCCATGACCAGTGAAAAGCTGAGTGTGGATCTGGGTTACTTTGATACTTCTGCAGATTTTGTGTGCCCCTGCAGCGGTAGGGAAAAACATTTTTGTTACCCCAGCAGTTGTCTCTTTAAGGTACCTTTCGTTCCACATATCGACAGATCTTCCTCTGATTGTACGTTTGATATAGGAAATGGGACACCGATCGTAATCTGGCTTTGTTTTTCTGTTAAGCGCTGCATCTTTTGCTAATTCGTCAGCCTTTTCATTCCCTATTATTCCGACATGTGCTTTTACCCAGTATAACTTTACAAGTTTATCGGTTTCTTTTAATGTCCGTAGGTTCATCCTTGTTTTGACAACGAGCGGGTTGTACGAGTCACTGTTTTTCAGGAGTTCCAGCGTGGATCTGGAGTCACTGTATATGGAGAATTTCTCAACTCCGCTGCCGAGGATCAATTCTGTGGCTCTATATATTGCATAAAGTTCAGCCTGGAAGACGGTGCAGTACTCTTCCAGTTTAAATTTTCGGTTTTTCGTTTCAGCAGCACCATTCCACCAGGAAAGTGCCGCTCCAACCTTACCGTCAATTTTGCTACCGTCTGTGAAAATGTGTACTGCACCCTCCTCCATGCTCAACTTGACTTCGTCTTCGCTTCCCAGACAGTCAAACTCCAAGTCCTCATCCCAGGCCGGATGAGGCCTCTCGAAGAAGGCTGCCTTCTCTTCTACTGAACGGTCTCCAAGAATCAGTTGCGGTTTTCCTCTCTTTGCTTCATAGAGGGATGCCACCTCCTTCACCCTCAGATCAAGTGGTAGCAGTCCCGTAATAATGAGAGCTGAATTCATGGAGACCGTTCTGTACGCCTTGCTCACTTTTTGGGCGAAACCTCGGAGGACTGTGTTTAGCTGGTTCTTTATATAGACTTTGTCTGCCGCCTTAGACCACACACTGGCAGCATAGAGTATCACCGGCTCTGCGACTGCCACATAGATTGTCCGGACGACCTCCGGATTTAAGCCCCAGGTCACTCGCGCTGCGCAAGACAACTGTCTAAATATATTAATTGCCTTCTTACAGACGTACGTCACATGATTACGGTACGTCAATTTATGGTCGATGATTAGTCCCAGCAGCTTTATTTCCTCCACCAATTTAATGTCCTTGCTGCCCATGTGCAACCGTGGGGTGTCAAATTTCAGTTTTTTAGTTATAAGCATGGCGTTCGTTTTATGGGCCGCAAACTTTAACCTGTTTTTGGCACCCCACCGCTCCACAGCGGCGAGACTGGCGTTGGCTTCATTCTCAAGGTTTAAAGCCGTTTTGGCAGAGAAAACAAGAACCACGTCATCTGCAAAGGCTTGGCAGTACGTATTTTTCTTTTCCAGCTCTTCAAGCAGAGGATCCAATAGCAAGTTCCACAATGTGGGGCCTGCAATGGATCCCTGCACGCAGCCCATGGTTGTTTTCTTCGTGAACTCGGCTCCAGCGTACTTTACCGTCACCTTTCTATCATCGAGGTAACTGGCCATCATCCTCCGCAAGTTGCAAGGGCAGCGCTTTTCAGCCAGACGACTTTTTACTGCTGGCCACCAAGCGCTATCAAACGCACCCTCGATGTCCAGCGAGACGAGGAGTACGAGGTTCTTTTCCTTGAGCTTGATGTCTATATGCTGGGTTAGGTCATACAATGCATCCTCCGTGCTTCGTTGAGGTACAAAACCATATTGTCGGGGATTCATACGAGGCAAAATATGCCACCTGAGTCTACGGACCAACATTTTTTCTAGGATTTTTCCTAAAACTGATAGTAACCCTATTGGCCGGTATGATTTGGGATGCGTGTATGACTCTTTCCCCGGTTTCCGCAGTACAACCACGGCTGCTATTTTCCAGCTGTTCGGAAAGTGGGATAGCTGTAGACACTTGTTTGCGATGGCAAGAAACAGGTCTTCATCTGCGCCAATAGCGGACTGACAAATATCAGCCGTAAAACCATCAGGTCCCGGTGCCTTCTTGGGGTTGAAGCTATTTGCTGCATATCTTAACTCAGAGGTAGTAAAGGGTGGATCCCATGAGTCTTCGGGCATGCGCTCTTCACATTTAGATGCCTCTTCTCTTATTTTTCTGTGCTCTGAGTTGTCTTCTTCTGGCTTGTCATCGGGAAAGAAGGTCTTCGCAAGCAATGCGGCTGAATCCTCAGGATTCAGAGTTTTGTCCTTTTCCACCATTGGCACGTCTTCATACCTCTTTTTCGTTCTTGCAATCACCCTATAGATGCCGTCCCAGACGCTTTCCTTGTCCTGTCTGCCGCAGAAGAATTTCCAGCTTTCAGTTTGAGCTCTTGAAGCTTCTAGTTCGTATTCTTCTTTTGCTTTCAGGTACTCGGATACCACCCATGCTCGGCGTTGGGAGGCAGCGCAACGTATACGTCTTTTCTTCGTATTCATATTTCGCTTTAACTGATCCAGCTTTTTGTTCCACCAAGGTATGTAAGTTTTGTTAACTTTTTTAATGCTAGGTATAGTTTGGTTACAAGTTTCTGTAATAATTTCGGTATATTTCTGAATAGCGTTTTCCAATTGTTCGATACCAGTTATTTTGTCTATTTCTATTTTGTTTAAGTTATTTGATTTTAGTGACTCTTTAAATTTTGATTGAAATTGTTTCCAATTAGCTTTTTTAGTATTGTAGATTTTAGTGCTGCTATATTTTATTTTGTTTCCGATACTTTTAGTAGTGGTAAGCTGGATCAGTATTGCGTTATGGTCTGCGCTTGTTAGCTCAGGATCGACCTTCCAATCGTCCACGCAATTGAGCATGTCATCCGAGCAAGCCGTAATGTCTACATGGCTTTTATAACGCTTGCCTCCTCTGACAGTGTCAAATGTGGGAACATCTCCGCGATTAAGCACATGGAGGTTTAGATCTTCTAGGGTCGCTGATAGGACTTTCCCTCTTTCATCTTCTTTTTCACTGCCCCACCATGCGCTCCACGCGTTGACGTCCCCCCCCACGAGGACACTGGTTCCCTCTGACTTTGCCACGATTTCTCTCAGCTGACCGAGATAAGGCTCCAACTCAGTATTATCCTCGAAGTACACCGATACAGCCATCGTGCTTTTGCCTTCTATGGTGAGTTTGACTACAACAATATTCTCAGTAGTCAGCGTTGGCACCATGACTGCATCGATGTTACTATCGAATACGGCTATTGCGGTTTTATTTGCTTTTTCTCCGGCATTCATATATTGAAATATCCTTGTGCCGGAATAGCTTTTCATCACGCCTGTAGAGCCAGTATATGGTTCTTGAATGAGTGCGTAGGCTACCTTCATGCGGCCAGCTTCCAGTACGAGCTCTTCGGTGGCAAGTTTCTTTCTTTGGAGGTTGGCCTGTATAACCTTATATTTATGTTTGGTTTCAGCTGCTCTATCCACCGACACGCCCTTAGCAGTATTCTACCGCTGTTCTCGCCAAGATATCCCACTTTTTCCGAACTGCGCACTCTTTATCAAAGGCATTGTGTCTTGCATCCTTCTTTGCCAGAAAGCAATTCCTGCATTTAGGTGCGTCCCCTAGTGCGACCGCTGGACACTCCGCTCTGGTATGTGGTTCACCGCAATGGCTACAGAGCACCGCCGGATTCGTGCATGATTTTCTGCCATGTCCATAGGCCAGGCACTTGGTGCACTGTATTAGTGGCGACTGGTCTTGAACTACCACTCTCTGAAGGTCAATGTGAATCTTCCCTGCAGAGGTTAAGCGTTTCCAGATAGTTGGGGGTACCTGGAGCACTATGTGATTCACTAGGGGGTTTCGGGCTCTTCGCCTATATTTCACCTGAATTTCGGATCTATCGAATTTTACTCCTTCGAGAAGGTGGCCGTTTTGTGTCTCAATAGCTTCAAGCAGATCATCATCTTGGACATAAGTCATTACATCTTTAATGATGAGCAGTGGATGCTTGTTGGTGGTCTGTTCTACTTTAAGCGCTGATTTTGAGTCACGTAATTTAGACGACACCTTCTCGAGTTCGTCTTTCTTTGAGCAGCTGAGCACAACCGACTGGTTCCTGGCTTTCCGCAGGTAATCAACCTTTATTCCGGTTTTCTTTGCATCAACTGCTTCTCTTATTTTGTTGATCACCGTATCAGATGTGTCGGTTTCATTAGGCGATGAGACAATGATGGAATGCATGTTCCCGCGGGGTAGGTTAGGTTAGGTTAGGTTTTTTTTTTTTTTTTTTTTTTTTTTTTAATTTAACTCCCCTGACTGAGTCAGAGACCTTTTCTGCAATTTTTAATGTTCATTTTTCTTTTTCTTTTTCAGGTCGGGTCGCAGCCCCTACATCACTTAGTACTACTAATATTAATATTATTACTGTTTCTTGTTTCTTTACTTTTTTTTTTTTTTTTTTTTTTTTTTTAATTTTTACTTTTTTGTTTCTTTATTTGTTATCTGTGTGTTTGTATGTATCTATTGATATAAAACTATATGAATATTACATACTTTTCTTACTACTGTTTTCTTTTTTTCTTATGTTTTATTTATAAAATTAATTTCTTTTACTATTTTATTTATGTATTCGACTAGATGCGGTCTGGATTGCGTTCCAATGAACAGTTCTTCTAATTTGTTCTCGGTAATATTCATATTTACTTTGCATTCCAAATCGTATCTAGACACTGCAAATTTGGGACACTCTACTAAAAGATGCTCAATTGTTTCAGATTGCGCTCCACACACACACAATGGATCAGCTTTGCATTTAAAGCGGTGTAAGTAGGCAGAGAATCCACCATGTCCTGTCAGCGCCTGTGTTAATAGCTGTGTATGTGCTATCGTCTTGAGTACTTTATGTGCTGATTGTACTGTGGAAAGGAACTTTTTAGTGACAGCTGCAGTATTTCCCACGTGATACCTGTCGTTCCAGACGTCGACACTGTTCAGTCTGATTTGTCTCCTCACATATGACACGGGTATTTTGTCATAGTTGGCTCCTACCTTGTCATTCTTAGCTACCTGTTTCGCGAGTTCATCCGCTCTTTCGTTGCCGATTATTCCGACATGAGCCTTGATCCAGTATAGATGGATTGCTCTCCCTTGCTTCCGGATGGTGGCAACGTTTTCGCGAATTCTCCTCGCCAGAGGTTGACAAGTTTCAGACTGGATTACTGTTTCCAGTCCCGATCGCGAGTCACTGAATATTGCAACTCCGTCATCTTTCAGCCGTTTTAGGACATAGTCCGTTGCTTGCATCAAAGCGTACAGTTCGGCCTGGTACACTGTGCAGTTCCTATCTAGCTTTAGTTTTTTGGTTGCAATCTCTTTTCCGTGCCTGTAGCATACGTATGCGGCGCCAACTCCCTCCTCCATTTTGCTCCCGTCCGTAAAGATCTTAGCGGCAGGCATCTGACGTTCTGTCTCGATTTCTTCGTTGAGCTCGTTCAAACATTCAAAGCTTATATCTATGTCTATCGCCGGATGAGTCAACTCCAAATATTTGGCTTTGCGCTCTACTTCCCTGTCCGCCAAACACCGCACTGGCATACCTCGCTTTGCTTCATACAGCTCTTGTGACTCTCTAACTCTAAGGTCGAGCGGTATGAGTCCCGACAAAACCAATGCTGCGTTCAGCGAGACAGTTCTGTATGCCTTACAGATCTTTTGAGCTATACTGCGCTGGATTGTGTTCAGTTGCTTTTGAACCCCTATCTTTTCTGCCGCTGGAGCCCAAGAATTGGCCGCGTACAGGATGACTGGCTCCACCACGGCCGTATACATGGTCTTGATTATCTCCGGGTTTAGTCCCCACTTTAGTTTCGCTGCCCTTGTCAGCTGGTTAACTATGTTGGCTGCCTTGCGGCAGACATTCCCAATGTGAGCATTGAATGTCAGTTTTTTGTCGACCGTCAAGCCTAATATCTTGATTTGGTCGACAAACTGAATTACAGTTCCACTCATGTGCAAGACTGGGTTTTCATACTTAAGCTTTCTCGTCACGACCATTGCGTGCGTTTTGTGTGCTGCAAACCTAAGTTTGTTCTTACTTCCCCACTCTTGCACATGAGCAAGAACTGCGTTTATTTTTGCTCGCATAGTTTCAGGATCATGTCCGGAGAAAATCAAGACCACGTCATCCGCGAAAGCCTGGGTGTACACATCGTATTCCCTAAGGTCATCCAGCAGTGGGTCCAGCAGCAGATTCCAGAATGTTGGCCCTGCAACCGAGCCTTGCACACATCCCTTATCCGTCTCTTTCCTGCATTTTGCTCCGGCGTAGACCAGTTGGACTGCTCTCTCGGAAAGATAACTGTCGACCAATTTCTTCAGATTTACGGGGCATCCTTTCCTACCAAGTTGGGCTCTGATGGCAGGCCACCACGCGTTATCAAAAGCGCCCTCTATGTCTAAGGATATAACCACGCTAGCTTTTTTCTTTTCCATGTTTTCCTTTAGGTGTTTTGTTAGATCATAGAGGGCGTCTTCTGTCCCGCGCTGCGGTACAAAGCCATATTGCCTTGTATTCATTCTTGGTAGTAGATGCCATCTGATTCGCTTGACCATCATCTTTTCCAATATCTTCCCGAATATTGAGAGCAGCCCAATTGGCCTATATGACTTCGGACCACAGTAGTCATCCCGTCCGGGTTTTCTGAGCACAATGACTGCTGCCTCTTTCCACAGCTTCGGGAAGTAAGCCAACTTTAGGCATTTGTTGGCAATCGATAGATACACTTTTTTGTTTACAGATATTGCCTCTTGGCAAATATCTGCTGTGAATCCATCGATTCCCGGTGCCTTCTTGGGTTTGAAGCTGTGGATGGTTTTTGTGAGTTCTAGCTCAGTAAACGGGGGATCGTTTACTCCTTCTTCTACCGTGCCTTCGTCTCGAGCTACTTCCTCCCTTATTCCCTTATGGTGCTCGTTCTCCACGGTAATGTCATCAGCCGGGAAGAAGCTATCCGCAAGCATTTTAGCCGACTCTTCAGGACTAAGTTCCCTTCCATCTACTGTAAATGTTTGATCCTCGTGTCTTCTAGATGTTCCCCTCAATACACGGTAGATTCCGTCCCATAGGCTCTCTTTTTCCTGTTTTGTACAGTACTGTCTCCAACTTTCCACTTGGGCTCTCTCTGCTTCCTCTTCATATTTTCTCTTCGCTTCTATGTATTCTTCCAGCACATACTGTCTACGACGAGCCGAAGCGCATGAAACTCTTCTCTTTTTTGTGGTGGCGTCTCGCTTCAGATTCTCTAGCTCGTTATTCCACCAAGGTAGATAGTCTTTTTTCGCCTTTTTGGTTGGAGGGATGGCAGCTTCACAGGCTCTTGTAACGCAATCACTATAATCCTTAACTACCTTTTCCAATTCTTCCTTGCTACTAACCTCATTTATTCTTTGTTCTGTAATGTTCTCAACTATCAATTCTTGCTTTAGCTTTTCTCGGAATTCTTGCCAATTTGCTTTTCTGGTATTAAACTTCCTTGTGGATTTTTGTTGGAGGTTAGGTTAGGTTAGGTTAGGTTAGGTTAGGTTAGGTTAGGTTAGGTTAGGTTGGGATGTTTGGTGGTCGCCTCCTAGAGTGGGAGGTGGGTAGTAGTCGTGTGGGTACTTGTACCTCACGAAGGCTACCTGCTTCCCCGGCACATCCCGGGCAACGCAGTTGGCGAGTGGAGATTGGTTTACCAATTTCCCCTTTCCAGCTGTGGCTAAGAATCACCAAAAAACCCCAAGCCCTGGTGTTACCAACCGTGCCTGTGGCTGCGTGGCTGAGGGGGAGCTCAGTCGCAAACGGTGGGGCCCTGATACCTGGTGCCCTCAGGGTCTATCTCTAGCCGGCCCCCCGCATGCGGGGCTCTGCGGGGTGGTGTTTTTATTTCCCTAGCTACTCGTGGGAACAAGATGGATGTTATTGAAAATTATAAAGATGATGATAGTGGTAAGAAAGATCGGGCAGCGGTGGTTTCCCGCCTGCCCACAACATCGAGGAGGACCGAGTCGAATTCCGACGTGGTGTCCGTGGGGGATGTGTCAGATTCTGACCTGTCTCTCGCGGATACTGCGTTGTCGGATAGTGCCTCGGTGATATCCGGTCTTCGGTCCAAACGTGCCAGGGGTCACACTGACAGTGAGTCTGGTGAGGGCCCTGGCATAGTTGGACCTAAGCCGAAACACACAGCCAAGCGAGGACGAGGGCGGCCGCCCACTACAGGGCACTATATGGGCCTCGCTAAGGCTAAGGAGGCTGCTGCAAAAGCAATGAGAGCCGAGCTTGACCTCGAAGCAGAAAAGGAGGTCGCGGCGACCGTGCGAGAGCTGGCACGTATGCCTGCAGATTCTCTCGCAAAACGGGTGGCAAGTGGAGTATCCGCCATCAGGCAGGTGGCTTCCAAATCAAAAAATCTTAAGGGCACTTTTGTAAATGCCCTTAAGCTGGCAGCCAGTCAGATCGAGGAGGTGGCGACTGTCATGACAAACAGGACGTCGGACGAGGAGATGCAGGCTCTGCGCTCAGAGAATGTGGATCTGCGGACCCAAATGGAGGGGCTCAGAGATGAGGTGGTCGCTCTCAGAAATGAGATTGACCGCCTACGATCAGAGCGAGTCCGCAACCCAGTGCCTGTACCTGCTCCTGCGCAAGTGGTTGAAGGGAGTGAGGAGGATTTGAGGTCCTCCTTGATGCGAGAAATCGGTTTCATGATCGATTCTAAGCTGGAGGGCATCAAAGACCGCCTCCTCCCAGAAAAGAGACTGCGTCCACCCCTAAGAGCGGATTCTGTCTTGCATTCCCAGGCGAGTGGCAGCAAGATGCCACCCAATAAAAAGGGGGTTGAAATGGCTCGCACAAAGGTGGCCGTCCCATCCACTTCGGCACCAACTCAAGGCTCGGAAACCGCACGGGATCCGGAACCTACACGGGAGGAGTCGTGGAGCGAAGTGGTCAAAAGGGGCAGAAGAAAAAAGATGCCGCAGCGGCCTCTTAACGCGGCAGGTCCATCTCCGCCGACTTTGGCTAAGCCTCCGGTGAGTCATGTAGATAATACAAGACCACGCGGAAAGGCGAAGCCCAAGAAGGCAAAGTCGACGGGAGGCAGTCTGCGGCCTCCAAGGGCCGCTGCAGTGGTATTAACACTGCCTCTGGAGGCAACTGAGCAGGGCCTTACCTATGAAAAGGTGCTGATGAAGGCCAAGCAGTCAGTCAACCTAGCCCAGCTTGGTATCAATGGGCTAAACTTTCGCCTGGCTGTCACCGGAGCCCGAGTCCTCGAGGTCCCCGGTGAGGGAAGCGAGAACAAAGCTGACCTCTTAGCAGCCAGGTTAAGAGAAGTTTTACCGGAAGAAGTCAGAGTTGCCCGTCCAGTAAAGTGCGCAGATCTACGCATAACTGGTTTGGACGACTCTGTTACTGCGGCGGACATTGTGGCTGCTATTATCATTGCCACAAAATGCTCTCGTGAGCACATAAAGGTAGGGCCCATAAAAGTCGGCTTCTTTGGGGCCAGTAGCGCCATAGTGCAATGCCCAGTGGTGGCAGCTAAGAGCTTAAGTCAGTGCGGCCGCCTCTTGGTCGGATGGAGTTCAGCCCGAGTGCAGCTATTGGAGGCTAAGCCCATGAAGTGCTTCAAGTGCTTTGAAATCGGCCATACTGCGCTTCAATGCCGCTCCAAGGAGGATCGCAGTCGGAACTGTTTCCGCTGTGGTGGGGCTGACCATAAGGCAGTTGATTGTACGGGCGATTATCACTGCCCGATATGCAAGGCGGCCGGGAGACCGGCGAACCATGCTCCTGGAGGTCGCAGGTGCGTGCGCCCAAAGAAGGGGAAGAGAGTGTCTGTCAGGACCCCAGACGCTCCCATCCGTAGTTTAGGGGAGCCGCCCCGGGAGGCGATGGAGACCGGTCATTAATGGCTACTCATCATCGCTTCCTACAGGGGAACTTGAACCACTGCGCTGGTGCGCAGGATTTATTCCTGCAGTCCATGCTGCAGTGGTCAGTGGATGTTTCTGTCGCTGCAGAGCCCTACTTTGTGTCTTCCCAGCCCAACTGGGCGGGGGACGCCGTGGGCTCTGTGGCAATAGTCGTCAGGGCTGGCTCGGGTTCCCTAAAAGTGGTGGACAGGGAACCCGGTTTCGTCACTGCTGTCTGGCACGATATCTTGGTTGTCGGGGTTTATCTCTCCCCAAACTGGCCTCTCACACAGTTTGAGGACGTACTTGAACGTGTGGGAGCGGCAGTAAGGCGGTCGTCCTCGAGGAACATTCTCGTTCTCGGGGATTTTAATGCCAAGAACATTTTGTGGGGGTCTCCGGCGACTGACATTCGTGGCGAGACAGTGGAGGAATGGGCGAGTTTGTGCGGCCTCGTGCTGCTCAACCGAGGCTCAGTACACACGTGCGTGCGACCGCAGGGCGGGTCCATAGTGGACTTAACGTTCGCTAACCCTGCGCTTGCATCGCATGTGTCAAACTGGCGCGTCGTAGTGGATGTGGAGGCACTTTCGGATCACCGATATATTCGGTTCGAATCCTCCGCATCGGTGTCGGCTAACATGGCGCGCCAGCAAGGGGAAGTAAGCCAGCCACCCTTTCCCAGATGGTCTCTCGCTCACCTCAATGAGGAGCTGTTGGCGGAGGCTGCTATCGTCCAATCTTGGACGATGCAGCCCAGTGAGCCAACTGAGGTGAGTGAGGAGGCAATGCAGTTCAGGGGCGCTCTGACGCGCATTTGTGACGCTGCCATGCCCCGCGCCAAGTGCCGTCCATCTAGGAGGCAAATGTACTGGTGGACTCAGGAGATTGCTGATCTCCGCACGACATGCGTTGAGGCGCGTCGTGAGTCCACCAGATACAGGCGCTTACGAAACCGGAGCGATGAGATGGCGGACCTGCTCCACAGCCGGTACCTGGAGGCAAAGAAAGCTCTCCAGGTGGCAATCAGCAGGTCCAAGAACGAAGGCAGGCAGCGTATGCTCGAGGACCTCAATAGGGATCCGTGGGGGCGCCCGTACCGTGCGGCGAGGAATAAACTTCGCCCACAGGTGCCCCCGGTCACGGAGTCCTTACAGCCTCAGCTGGTGGAGAGAGCGGTGACGGCCCTGTTTCCGGACGGGCCTGATCTTACTCCTCCAGCGATGGCGGATCCCAGCGTGGATAATGAGGCTGCTGAAGGGGTTCCTCAGCTGGAGCCTGCCGAGTTCCGGAGGGCTATGCTCAAACTCCGAGCTAAAAAGACTGCGCCGGGGCCGGATGGCGTGCCAGGTCGGGTACTGGCATTGGCGTTGGAATCGTTGGGGGCTCACCTTGCCGAGCTTCTCGACCGTTGCCTAGCGTCAAGCCAGTTCCCGAACTGCTGGAAGGAGGGCCGGTTGGTTCTTTTACAGAAGGATGGGCGCCCCTTGGACGAGATTCCCACCACGGGATCGATTCCGTTGCGCCCCATAGTGCTGTTAGATGATGCGGGAAAGCTCTTTGAGCGCATAATTGCCTTCCGCATCATCCGACACATGTATCGGGTAGGCCCCGATCTTTCTGATCGTCAGTTCGGGTTCCGGGAGTGCCGATCCACCATTGACGCGATCATGCGTGTTAAAGCACTCTCGGAGGAGACGGTTGCCTCCGGCGGCGTGTTGCTCGCGGTGTCTCTGGACATAGCCAATGCGTTCAACTCGCTGCCCTTTTCCATCATCCTGGAGGCCCTCAGGTACCATCAGCTCCCACTGTACCTGAGGAAATTGATCGAGGCCTACCTGACCGATAGGTGGGTAGTATGGGTCGGACAGGACGGCAGAACCCACAGGAGAGCGGTGCGATGCGGTGTTCCACAAGGATCGGTCCTAGGACCGCTTCTGTGGAACATCGGATACGATTGGGTTTTGCGAGGTGCCTTCCCTTCGGGCCTTGACCTTATCTGTTATGCTGATGACACGTTGGTCACGGCCCGGGGAGGATGCTACGAGGAGGCGGCAGCGCTCGCCACTGCTGGTGTACAGCGAGTGGTTGGGCGAATTCGAATGTTGGGCCTAAGGGTTGCCCTCAACAAAACCGAGGTTTTGTGTTTTCACGGACCAAGGAGGGGGCCTCCTGCAGGTGCCAACATTACGGTTGATGGAATACGACTCGATGTGAAGCCCCAGATGAAATATTTGGGACTTTACCTCGACTCGAGGTGGAACTTCCGGGAGCACTTCCGGAGATTAGCTCCAAAGCTAATCCAGACCGCTGGTGCTCTCGGGAGGCTGCTCCCCAATATAGGAGGACCAAGTCGGACCTGTCGGCGCCTGTACACGGGTGTGGTCCGTTCGATGGCCCTATATGGGGCGCCAGTGTGGGTCGGGGCTTTGACTGGCCCGAACAGGACTCTGCTGCAACGTTCGCAGCGAGTCTTAGCCGTCAGAGCCATCCGAGGATACCGCACTGTGTCGCACGAGGCGGCTTGCGTGCTCGCTGGTACGCCTCCCTGGGACCTTGACTCTGAGGTCTTGGCGGAGGTGTATCACCGATCAGCGGAGGTTAGAGCAGAGGGGAGTTGTCCTCCCCCTGACGAGATCCAGAGGTGGCGGCAGGACGCTCAAACCGAAATGCTCGTCCGGTGGGCGCAACGGCTCCAAGAGCCAAGCGCGGGCCTGCGGACCGTGGTGGCTGTTCGCCCAGTCCTAAAGGAGTGGGTGGATAGGCGTCACGGCTCGCTAACCTTTCGGCTGGTGCAGATCCTGTCGGGGCACGGGTGCTTCGGCAGGTACCTGTGCCGCATAGCCGGCAGGGAGTTGTCGGCGGTGTGTCATCACTGTGCGAGCAGTGAGGACACCGCCGACCACACCCTGGGGGTGTGCCAAGCGTGGGCAAACGAGCGATCCGCGCTCGTCTCTGTCGTTGGTGACGACCTTTCCTTGCCGGCCGTGGTTAGGGCCATGGTCGACGACAGAAGGTCGTGGGAGGCGATGGTCTCCTTCTGCGAGGCAGTAATGTCGCAGAAGGAGGCAGCGGAGCGGACTCGAGAGGAAGATCCCCTCTCGGCTCCAATCCGCAGACGGAGAGTAGGGCGAAGAAGGAGGGCTTTTGCCCACCTCCTTCCGCCCTAGGGAAGGCTCTTCGGGTGGCCGGCGGGGAAAACCGGCCACTCGAGCCAGTAAGGGCCTTCGTGGAGGATGTGGACTGCCTCGTGTTCCCGGCAGCCCACATCATTATGTAGCTCGGGGTGGAGAGCTCCTCTCACCCCGATCGTGGAGGGTTCGCGAAAGCGGACGGCACCGGCGGGTTCACGGAAGAATGCGAAAGCGTACCCGTGTTCCCGCCTAAAGGTGCGTGGTGGAACACCGCGGGGTTTTAGTCGGTAAGAGTCCGACATAACCCAGCCGCCGCCCCGGGCGTCTGGGTATCCATGAGGATTTCCCCGCGTCAAAAAAAAAAAAAAAAAAGGTTAGGTTAGGTTAGGTTAGGTTAGGTTAGGTTAGGTTAGGTTAGGTTAGGTTTTTTTTTTTAATTTTGTGGGTACAACAGTTTTTCCTTTGTCATAGGACAAAGACTTTTTCTGCCATACTCGGACTTGTCTTTTTTTTTTTTTTTATTATATTTTTTTGTCCATACTCTATAAGAGGGGTAGAGGGCTCCGGGTTTTCGTTCGGGAGCCCTGCCACAGACTAATTCTAGTTTACTTATTTCTAGTTCATGCCATGTTGATTATATTATTATTATTATTTTTTATTTTTTTTATACTATATTATTTGACTCTTACATGCTATTTTTTATCATCCTAGTTATTAGATTTTATACGAAAATGAGTATGTTTAGTTTACACTTGTTATATTACGTTAGTATTTTACTGAATTCACATATGTATTATAATCTATATTCTTAAGAATATAGTCATACATAATTTTCTTACTAACTAATTTTATTACTATTTTATTTTTACTAATATTATAGTGTGTTGCACAGAACACATCTCTTAATATTATTATTGTTTATCTTGTTTTATTTCTAAGTTTTGTTTTGGTGGCTATGTCTTCACAGTAATTTACAAATTTATCTCTAGTATACTTATTTAATATTAGAGTTTCTAATGTAGTTGCTTTTATTTCTTGACGTATCTCTTGCTCTAGGTCAAAACGAGCCTTTGCAAAGTGTGGGCAGTCGATTAAAACGTGGGTCACCGATTCCTCAACATCAGGATCGCAAATGCATGCTGGGCTGTCTTTGCATTTAAATCGGTGCAAATACTGGGCGAAGCCCCCGTGTCCGGTCAAAACCTGCACTAGATTTGGAGTAAGAGTTATTTTTCTTATGACCTTGTGTGCTGTCTCAACATTCGGGAAAAATAGCTTTGTTACCGCGGCGGCCTCGCCTGTCCTGTATCTGACATCCCATCTTTGCACCGTTTCTTTTCGTATTTGTCTTTTTATGTACGACACTGGGCATTTATCGTAATTTGCTCTTGTCTTGGTGCACTTTGCCGCTTCTTTGGCCAGTTGGTCCGCCCTCTCGTTTCCTTCAACTCCCGCGTGCGCCTTTATCCAAAAGAGCCTCACGCTGGTACCCTTTTCTTTGAGCTCTCTTAGGTTTCTTTTTATAGTGAATGCCAATGGGTTGAACGTTTCCCGGTTTTTTAGGAGCTCCAGTGATGAACGCGAGTCGCTGAAGATGTTCACAGTGGTGCAATTTCTTTTTAGTGCTATTTCTGTTGCCTGTTGAAGTGCGTACATTTCGGCTTGGAATACAGAACAGTAGGATTCAAGTTTGTATTTTTTAGACAGCACTTCAGTTTCATTATTCCAGCACGATAGTGCAGCCCCGACTTTGCCGTCTATTTTGCTGCCGTCTGTGAACATCCTCATGCCCTCTATGCCATGCTCTTCCACTGACGCGCTGCTGAGCTCATTTAAACAGGCGAAATCCACTTCGACGTCTCTGGCCGGGTGGACCGCCCTCAGGAAACAAATGCGGGTTTCCACTTCCCTGTCTCCGAGAATCTCATGTGACTTTCCCCGTTTGGACTCGTATAGTTTCGCCGCTTCGTACACTCTTAGGTCCAAGGGGAGCAAGCCAGCCAACGTGAGTGCAGCATTTAGCGAAACCGTACGGTACGACTTGCAGATTTTTTGCGCAAATCCCCTCTGCACTGTGTGCAGCTGTTTCTGCACCATAAGTTTTTCGGCGGCGGGGGCCCACACGCTAGCCGCGTAGAGAATTATGGGCTCAATGACTGCGACGTAAATTGTCCTGATGATCTCGGCACTAAGTCCCCAGTCTATTTTGGCAGATCTAGCCAGCGGCTTATATATATTTAAAGCTTTTCTGCAGACGTACTTCACATGGTTGTTAAAGGAGAGTTTGCTGTCAATATAGACACCCAAGAGTTTTATCTCCTCGACGAATTGTATGGGTTCATTCCCCATGTGCACGACTGGGGTGTCGTATTTGAGCTTCTTTGTTACTATCATAGCAGAAGTCTTTTGGGGAGCAAATTTTAGCTTGTTGCTAATTCCCCAGTCGTACACACGCTGCAGTACCCTTGTCGCCTGAGTACTCAATTCCAGTGCCGTCTGCGCAGAAAACACCAGGACAATGTCATCAGCAAAAGCCTGTATGTGCACCCCCTCCCCTTCGACTTCATTCAATACTGGATCCAATAGGAGGTTCCAAAAAGTTGGACCTCCTATTGAACCCTGCACACATCCCTTGGTTGTCGGTGTGGAGAATTCCTTACCAGCGTACCGAACGCAAACGGACCTGTCCTTCAGGTAGCTCCCCACCAGACTCCTCAGATTTGTAGGGCATTTCTTGTCAATTAGGCGGCATTTTATGGCAGGCCACCACGCGCTGTCGAAAGCTTCCTCTATGTCCAGACTTACGACCACATTCAGAAGTTTTTTTTCCAATTTGTCTTTTAAGTGCTGGACCAGGTCGTAGAGGGAGTCTTCCGTACTGCGCTGTGGGACAAAGCCGTATTGCCGAGGGTTCATTTTTGGCAAAACGTGCCACCGTATTCGCCTAACTAACATTTTCTCCAGGATTTTGCCGAGCACGGCCAGCAGTCCGATGGGTCTATACGATTTTGGGTTGGTGTAGTCCGTTTTTCCGGGCTTTCGTAATACCAGGACCGTTGCCTTCTTCCAGAGCCTCGGGAAGTGTGAAAGCTGCAGGCACTTGTTCAGTATCGACAGGAAGACCATCTCATCCGTTCTAATGGCTATTGAGCAAATGTCCGCGGTGAGACCATCTGATCCAGGAGCTTTTTTCGGATTGAAGCTATTTGTAGCATAAAATAGTTCTTCCCTTGTGAAGCAAGGATCCTCTCCTCCCTCCTGACTGATACTCTCCGCTCTAGCCCGAGTCTCTTTTTGTTCCACGTTTTCATTGCTGGCCGTATCATTTGGGAAGAATGATCGAGCCAACAACTTCACGGAATCGTCCGGATCGAGCGCACGACCCTCCTGGACGAGTGATTGGTCCTCGTGCCTCTTTGATGTTTTCCGTATGACTCTGTAGATTCCATCCCAAAAACTTTCACGTTCTTGGGTGGAACAAAACTCTTTCCAACTTTGTGCCTGCGCCCGAGCAGCCTCTCCCTCGTACTTCTCTCTCGCCTCAAGGTAGGTTTTGATGACATGCTCCCTACGTCGCGGCGCTGCGTTGCGTATTCTTCGCTTTTTCGCTGTCATATCCTTTTTGAGTTTTTCCAGTTCCTTAGACCACCACGGCAATTTAAATTTTGTTTTGGGTTCAAATTTTGGTATAGTCTTTTCGCATGTTTCTTCTATAATATCTGAGTATTTTTTTACAATTGCTTCTAGTTCTTCACAATTCGAGATCTTTTTAACTTCCTCTTCTGTTATATTGTTTTCTAATAGTTTACTTTTAAATATTTGCCTAAATTCTGTCCAATTTGCTTTTTTTGTATTAAATTTTCGAGTTGTTTTTCGAGTGTGATTTTCTCTTGATTTTTTCAGGTTGATTGAAAAAGTGATTGCGTTGTGGTCGGAACTGGTGACCTCCTCGTCTACCCGCCAGTCATGAACAGAAGAGAGAAGTCGCTGGCTGCATATGGTCACATCAACGTGGCTCTGGCATACGGTTCCATTCCTTATCACGAAAAATGTGGGTTTTGTGCCCTCGTTTAGGATGTGCATCTCCATCTCTTCAACGGCGCCAAACAGCGCTTCCCCTCGATGATCCACCGACACACTTCCCCACCAAGTATTCCACGCATTACAGTCTCCTCCCATCAGAATGCTGTCCGTCCCTAGCTCCTCCTTGATCCTTTTGACGGTCTCCAGGTACGGTTCTATTGGTTGGGTGTCCTCAAAGTAGACTGACATAACCCCAATTTTCCATTTATCCGTTTTAAGAATCGTTGTAGTAATATTTTCAGAGGTTAGCATAGGTTTATCCAGGATTTCCACTTTCTCGTCAAACACAATGATGGCCGATTTCACTGGTTTGGTGCGGTTTGAGGTGCACTGAATGACTCTGAAACCCTTTGACTGAGTCAATTCCCCTTCGGCTCCGACATACGGTTCCTGAACAAGTGCGAAGCAGATTCCTCTTTTTTGCGACTCTAACAGGAGTTCCTTGGTGGCGAGGTTTTTCCTTTGAAGGTTAGCCTGGATCACCTTTATTTCTTGATTTTCAGGAATTCCTGTATCTGCATTGCGACTAGAGTTCTCCGCAGCGCCCTTAGCAATACGCTACTCGGGACCTTGCGAGGGCATCCCACCTTTTACGCACCGGGCACCTAACGTCGAAGCTATTGTGCTCTGTATTCGGCATTTTCGCATTTACGCAGTTTCGACACTTTGGCGGCTCTCCCGCCAGTCTATCAGGGCACACTTCACGCAAGTGTGGACCAGCACAGTGACTGCAAAGATCGACTACTTCTTGGCACAATTTGCGTCCATGCCCATAACCCAGACAGCGGGAGCACTGTACCAGCGGTGTTTGGTCTCTCACTAATACCCTTTGCAGGTCTATGTGGATCTTTCCTACTGTCGTCAATTTTTGCCATACTATAGGTGACACCTGCAGCACTACATTACTCTCATGTGGATTCCGTGTCTTTTTCCTATATTTAACGACAGCCCTTATTTCCTTTGCAGGCACATCTCCCAGCAAATGAGCGTTTTGTGTCGACAGGGCAGCGACTATATCTTCATCCGTGTTGAATGATAGGACGTTGCATATCATTACAAGCGGGTCTTTGTTAACTGCTTCTTCTACCTTTAAGCTGTCCGATGCGTCCTTTATGATCTCAGAAACCTTTGCTATGTCTTCTTTTCTTTCACAGCTTACTATCACCTTCTGGTCTCTTGCTTTCCGGACTCTATCTACCCTCAAGCCACTAGTTTTCGCGTTTACTGCCCCCCTTATCTTTTTTAAGACGTCATCGCTTGTCTCCGTGTCATTAGATGAGGATACTATTATGGAGTGTATCGCTGATCTTGTCTGCGCTTCCTGCTGTGGTCTATGTTCCGCACCTTTGCGCAAAACGCTCGCGTAAGTGGCAGCTGTATTTTGTACAGCGGTTGTCACTTGGTCCATGGCAGTTTTGCTCTCTCCCAGCTTAATGTGCAAGTCTTCCACCCTTTGGTGGATGGTCCGAGCCTCTCTTATGGCTTCTTGTACCGGCGCTCTAACGTCTGCTTCAAGGACTATTTCCTTCAATATATCTTTCGTCTTTTCCATTTCATTCTGTCTTATTTCTGACAATCTATCTATCTCTGTTCGTAACTCCCTGATTGCAGCCGTGAGCGCATTATGATCAACAGTCTCTCTTTCTGCCCCTTCTTGAGATTCTGTCCCAGGTTCTAAGACTCTTTCAAATTTTTCCGCTTGCTCTCTTTTTTGCTTTAGCAAGGCATCAGTTAGGCAGGTAGAGTCAGTTTCATAAGTTTCCGGCTCCGCCACAGCCGAAAAATTTTGCGCAGGCTCTGTCTTTTTTATTTTCAGTTCATATTCTGCTTCCTTCACCAGCTTGTATAGTCTCTCGACCGCGTCAGTTATGGCGTTTTTTATTTCCGTCTTGATGTTCCTGGAGCTGCTCAAGTTTAACTTTGCTTTGTTTAGACAGGCCCTAGCTTCCGCTGTCCTATCTAGAGGTTTTTTCTTTGACGGAGAGACAATTTCTACCACCTCTACGGAGGGGCGTCGTGTAGGCGCGACTGCACTGTCTTGTGACAATGCCGGTTTTCGTCGAAGCTTCGCTGGACCAGCCAGCGTCGTCGTTGAGTTCAATTGGTGAGTGGTTTCTTCGGCGCTTGCCGATTCCCACTCTCCAATACTTCGTCTTACATTTTGACCCTCCGTTTCAGTCGTCTGTTTTTGTGGAGATCTAACTCCCCCGGTCGCTTTCGGCGTCCTGAGCCCAAACATGGTGAAGGTATGCGTCCCAGTAATAAAAGTCAAGCAAATAGTGAGTATTAATAAAATTATTAATATAAGTAAAAGTGTATAATAAAAGTTTATAAAAACAACAAAAAGTCAATAAAATAGTAATTTACTGTGAAGAGTGATAATTTACTGTCACAGGAACCCAAGCAAAGAAAAAAAAAGAAAAAACAATTTCAGAATTTAAAAACCTAAGAATATAGAGTCGAAAACTTTTCCAGCTCTATGTAGAGTCAATCTGACTTGTCCAACAGATAGCTCTCCCCGAGCCCTCTTCAACAACCCCAAACACAGGGTAGCTACTCCAAGCGGTTCCGGAGCAATCCCGGTTTAAAGATTTGGGTTTCAATCCAAGATGGCGGCTTGGATTTGGTTACTCCTCAATATCTCCGGAACCACACATCCGATAAACACCGCGTTTGGGTCCAAATCGTTGGGCTCGGTGAGCTCTACCTGATGGTACCGTTTTCAGGCTGAAAAAATTTCCGCTCCTGAAATTGCCTGAAAGTGATTTTATACTATAGAGAAAGGCGGGGCAAGGTTCCCAGAGAAAACCCCAGCCCTCTACGACGCCCCGTTAAAGAGAAATCTAAGTTTAAAATTTTTCAAAATGGCGGCAGAACTGTCAAACTCAATGTTTGACCGCCGATTTCTCTGGTTCTAGGTGTCGCAGGACGCCCGCGTTTGGGTTCAATATGCTTGGCCCGACCTCCTTCGTCTGCTGAAACGGTTTTCAGGACCCTGAAATTTCTTGTCCCCGATCCGCCTGAAATTCAGTGAGTATGTAGATGAAGTGCCCACAACTCCAAAAGTGAAATCGGCAATGTCCTAAGACACCCCAGTCAGGAGCTATAGCGGATCAAAGAAAAACAAGATGGCCGCCCAGCTGTCAAATCGCGGAGAGAATCACTGATAACTTGGCAACCAAGGGTCGCAGAGACTCGCGGTTTTGAATCTACAGCTGGGCTAGACCTTATCTAGGTCCTGAAAAAGGTTTCAGACTGAAAATTTTTCAGGCGTCCAAAACGCCTGAAAATAATTTTGTTCGGTAGATATAAAGATTTTAGTCCGAATAGCGGTAATCCGGGGTTTCTACGACTTATAGTCCCGGAGATATGAATTTCTGAAAATTACAACCAAGAAACCAAAATGGCGGATTTTGTCTGAAATCTTTAATTTTTAAGTTAGAGGCCCGTAGTTTGGGCTTCAACAGACTGAAACAGGTTATATAAAAGCACCTGCGTTGTCAAATTTTGAATATTTGTATTATTTTTGAATATATATCGAAAAAACACTAAAAATTCGATATCTCCCGAACCAAAAGCGACAAAAATACAAAAAATATATCAAAATTCGTGTAAAAATGCCTGTTATGACCCAAAGTAATAAAAATAATTTTTTTCTTATAAAAAGTTAGAAATTTTTAATAAATTAAAAATTTAATTTATTTTTAATATATCTTAAAAACTAACAGAGACTAAAATCTAGAAAAATAGTTTTCCTGTAGAAAAGCTTAGCGCGCAACAAATTTTACAATAAAAACATATAGTCCTGCCTGAAGTTTTTTCACAAAAGACCGTCAAAGTTTCTAATTTAAAATATTAATAAAAACGAAAATATAAGTCCAAAAATTAAAATAAAGGTACCGTTGTCCTCGGGAAGGTCCAGAGCTCCCGGCTGCGTCCCAAAAATTTTCCCCACGACGCTCCTTCTGGGAGCACGTGGCCACGTGGTTTTGACGTTTTTCAAAATTTCAGCGAATTGGCTGGCTGAAAAATTCTGGAAAACTTGTCGAAGCTGCTTCTCGGTGTCCCCCACCCGAAGATGGAAGAAAAAAGTGGGGTCGTCGATCTTGTTTCCAATCCACAGGTGTTTTAAGGTTTTAAATTTGTATAACTTTTAAGGTTAATCACTTTTTTCAAAATTCCCACTTGCACTTAACTTGCCGCAGCAAGGCACTTTCACACACGGCTTGGGCTCGGGAAATATCTGCTGTGAATCCATCGATTCCCGGTGCCTTCTTGGGTTTGAAGCTGTGGATGGTTTTTGTGAGTTCTAGCTCAGTAAACGGGGGATCGTTTACTCCTTCTTCTACCGTGCCTTCGTCTCGAGCTACTTCCTCCCTTATTCCCTTATGGTGCTCGTTCTCCACGGTAATGTCATCAGCCGGGAAGAAGCTATCCGCAAGCATTTTAGCCGACTCTTCAGGACTAAGTTCCCTTCCATCTACTGTAAATGTTTGATCCTCGTGTCTTCTAGATGTTCCCCTCAATACACGGTAGATTCCGTCCCATAGGCTCTCTTTTTCCTGTTTTGTACAGTACTGTCTCCAACTTTCCACTTGGGCTCTCTCTGCTTCCTCTTCATATTTTCTCTTCGCTTCTATGTATTCTTCCAGCACATACTGTCTACGACGAGCCGAAGCGCATGAAACTCTTCTCTTTTTTGTGGTGGCGTCTCGCTTCAGATTCTCTAGCTCGTTATTCCACCAAGGTAGATAGTCTTTTTTCGCCTTTTTGGTTGGAGGGATGGCAGCTTCACAGGCTCTTGTAACGCAATCACTATAATCCTTAACTACCTTTTCCAATTCTTCCTTGCTACTAACCTCATTTATTCTTTGTTCTGTAATGTTCTCAACTATCAATTCTTGCTTTAGCTTTTCTCGGAATTCTTGCCAATTTGCTTTTCTGGTATTAAACTTCCTTGTGGATTTTTGTTGGAGGTTAGGTTAGGTTAGGTTAGGTTAGGTTAGGTTAGGTTAGGTTTTTTTTTTTTTTTTTTTTTTTTTTTTTGTATTTGAAAAGCATTTTGATCCTCTGACATGGGGGTCAGAGATCTTATTTTCAGCTTTGAAACTTCATAACGTCTTTTTTATTTTTGTTACTTTGCTCTGGTGCAATTTGATCCGGAAAGCATACAACTGATGTATGTTTCTTTTGTCAAATTGGAAGGGGGTGTGTGCTTGTGTTTTTTATTTGTTTATATTTTTGTTTTTTATTACGTTTTGTGTATCGTGTGTGTAAGTGATATTGTGAAATGATTATATACATAGATAACGGCCTGTTACCTGTTTTTTTTTTTTTTTTTCTTTTTATGAATTGAACTGTTTTTAATAATTTTTTGCAGGCATCTTTTGATTTTTTTTTTTTTTTTTTTTTTTTTTTTTTTTTTTTTTTCTTACAATTGACACTCCTTACAATCTAAAATTTTCATTATGTTAGTATTATGTATCGCACAGTATACATAATCATCATAATTTATTTACTTATTCCTATTTATGACTATTCTAGCTACTTTTTCACAATACTGCAATAAACTATCTCTAGTATACTTATTTGCTAAAATTTTATTTACATTTTCAGCATTTACTTTTTCTTCTACAACTTGTTCCAGTTCAAACCTTGCCAGACCGTTTATTGGACAATCGAAAAGAATGTGGGTTATTGACTCTTCTACACCAGGTTCGCAGATGCACGATGGATTCTCTTTACACTTAAATCTGGCTAAGTATGCCGAGAAACCACCGTGCCCCGTCATCACCTGCGTAAGTACATTTTTAATTTCCATTCCTCTGACAATCCTATAAGCCTCCACCGCGTCCGGGAAGAAGAGTCTTGTCACAGCGGCTGTTTCACCCGATTTGTAACGCCGGTTCCACTCGTCAAGCGACCGAGCTCGAATCTCTCGCCTGACGAACGAGACCGGACATTGGTCGTAATCAGGTGCTTTCTTTAATTTTTGAGCCGCCTCCTTCGCGAGCTCGTCTGCTCTCTCGTTTCCGATAAGGCCTGCATGCGCTTTGATCCAAAACAAGGAAACTTCCTTGTTCTGGAGCAAAGCACATGCAATATTTTTACGCGCTTCTATTGCCAAGGGATGTCGAGAGTCTTGATTGGTCGTCGATTCTAATGCAGATCGCGAGTCGCTGTAGATCCCGAAGCTCGTTTCTCCCCGTTGTAGGACAATCTTTGTAGCCTTGCATAAGGCCAGGAGTTCAGCCTGGTAGACCGTGCAGTACGGTGACAGTTTTAGCTTGATGGTTTTTATTTCTGATTCAGAATTCCAGAGGGACAATGCTGCTCCTACTTTGCCATCAATTTTACTTCCGTCTGTATATATGCGTACTGCTTGCGTGTTGTGATCGTCTACCTGCTGTTGGTCTACCAGGGTTTCAAATTTCAGCTGAATGTTGGACGCTGGATGAGGAAGCTGACTTTATATAGTTTAGTTTTTCTACTTTGACTGGTTGCCTTCCTTTAATTTCATATTTCGTCTGCACTCTTTGTTATATTAATCAAATTGTATAAAAAAATAATTACCTATGTAAAAATATTTTGAAAAGATGCAACGCCTGTGGAGTTTCTTCCGGCGGGTTCTTCTCCACAGAAGACAGCCAAATTGTGAACCCGCCTCGACGTCAAAAAATGATTTGTGAAATCTTACTTTGAATAAACACTATTTGACTTTGACTTTGACTTTGACTTTGAAAGCTACCATTTGTTCCACTTGTCTGTCCCGGAATGTTTCTTGACATATCCCTTTCTTTGTCTCGTACAGGGTCGCCATTTCTTGTATCCTTAGGTCCAAGGGTAATATTCCGGCCAGAACCAAAGAGGCGTTTAGGGAAACTGTCTTGTATGCTTTGGTTAGCTTTTGCGCAAAACCTCTTTGCACTGCATTCAGCTGTCTTCTTATTCCTAGTCTTTTTGCGGCTGGTGCCCACGCGCTGGCCGCATATAGGATAATTGGTTCTACCGTAGCCGTGTATATCATACGGATGATTTCAGGATGTAGGCCCCAATTTATCTTAGCGGCTCTGGATAGTTGCTTATATACGTTGAGAGCCTTTGTACACACACTTGCAACGTGTTCTTTAAAGGTAAGCCTATCATCGATTGTGAGCCCTAAAATTTTTATATTTCTAGACATTCCAATGTCGATCCCCCCCATTCTCAGGAGCGGTAGGTCGTATTTCAATTTGTTTGTTAGCGTCATTGCTTTGGTTTTTTGTGGACCAAATGTAAGTTTAGTTCTGATCCCCCACTCCCGGACATGGGCCAGAGCGGCATTGGCTTGTCTTTGTATTTCCAATCCCGTATCACCGCTGAAAACAAGGACTACGTCGTCGGCGAAAGCCTGACAATAAACTTTGTTTTGTTCGAGCTCTTGCAATAAGGGGTTTAGGATTAAATTCCATAAAATAGGACCACCAATCGAACCCTGTACGCATCCCTTTGTTGTTTCCTTTTTATATTCTTCTCCTCCATATCTCACTTTAACCTTTCGCTCTCTCAAGTAACTATCCATCAGTCTCCTTACGTTTACCGGGCATTTTTCTTCAGCCAGACGAACTCTGATGGCCGGCCACCAAGCGTTATCGAAGGCTCCCTCTATGTCCAGCGATACGACGGTCGCTATTTTTTTGTCTTCAAGTTTTCTACGTATGTATTGTATCAGGTCATAGAGGGAGTCCTCGGTGCTTTTTTGGGGCATAAAACCATATTGACGGCTGCTCATCTTTGGGATCAAGTGGCATTTTAATCTCCCTACAATCATCTTTTCCATAATCTTTCCCATTACTGGTAACAGTCCGATGGGTCTATAAGACTTAGGATTAGAATAATCGTCTTTGCCCGGCTTCCGCAGAACGACTATAGTAGCTTCCTTCCAGGACACCGGGAAATGACCAAGCTCCAGACACTTATTCGTCAAAGCCAAGAACAGCTCCGGATCATCAGAGATTACCCGGCTACATATGTCGGCGGTGAGACCATCACTACCAGGGGCCTTTTTCGGATTAAAGCTCTTGAGGGCGCATTGTAATTCGTCCATAGTAAACGGTGGGTCATGGTCAACATGTTCGATGCCGTTTACTTGTTCAGCTTTATCCCTTATTTTACTATGAAGAGCGTTATCGTTACTTTCGTCATCCTGTGGGTAGAAGGTCTCTGCGAGAAGTTTTGCACAATCCTTTAGGTCAATCTCTTGGCCATCTTTTACCAAAGGAAGATCCTCGTGTCGCTTGGTGGTCCTACCTATCACTCTATATATTCCTTCCCACATTCCTTCCTTATCCTGTTTTTCACAAAACCCCTTCCAACTATCTACCTGTGCTTTTTTGGCCTCATCTTCGTACAACTGTCTAGCCTGCACATACTCTTGAATGACTTTATCTCTCCGAGATGGAGCAGCCCATTTAATTCGTCGCTTTTTGGTAATTGCTTGTTTCTTTAGTTTCTCAAGTTGGCCTGACCACCACGGCAATGTTAGCTTTTCATCTGATTTCTTTTTCGGCAGTATTTCATTACAGGTTTCCTCTATAGTTGTAATGTATTTCTTGACAAAAGCCTCCAACTCCACAGCACTATTTATGGAATCTATCTCTACTTTATTGATCTTACGCTCGGTTTTTAATTGGTTCAATTTCTCATGAAATAGAGCCCAATTAGCTTTTTTTGTGTTGTAGAGTCGGGTTGTTCTTCGGATGTTTGTACCTTTAGCTTTTGTCATCCGTATTTTAAACATTATTCCGTTGTGGTCTGAACTCAACATGTCATCAACTACTGACCAATCCTCAACGAAGTCCAGCATGTCATTCGAGCAGGCAGTTACGTCGACGCGGCTGGCGTATACTTTATTTCCCCTGACAGTATAGAACGTTGGGGAGTTCCCTTCGTTCAATACGTTCAGGTTCATTTCCTCCAAAGTTCCCGCCATATCTTCACCTCTGCAGTCTATTTTGTCGCTGCCCCACCACGGGTTTTTGGCATTTGTGTCCCCTCCTATTAGAGTCCTACGTGGGCCAAAGTGTTGCTCTATCTCTTTCAGTTTTTCTAAATACGGTTCTATGTTTTGATCCGGCTCAAAATAAAAGGAAACTGCGACAATCTCCCAGGCACGCGTTTTGATTTTTACAACCACAATATTATTGCTGGTAAACTTTGGGCACGGAGTTACATCGAGGTCACCATCAAAAACAGCAACTGCTGCCTTGACAGTGCCCTCCCCTGGACACGTGTTCTGGAAGATTCTCGCTCCCCTGTAGTTTTTCAGACACTTTACATTTCCCACGTATGGCTCCTGTATCAAGGCAAAGGCTATATTTCTTTTACCAACTTCTAACATAAGTTCGTCCGTTGCCAGTTTTTTTCTCTGAAGGTTAGCTTGAACCACCTTATAACTTGCTTTCATGGGGGGAGCACTATTTCCTGTGATATCGTTGGGGCCCTTATCAACAGTACGCGACAGATGAGCGAGCAAGTGACTCCCACTTCTTTCTTATGGGACAGACCGCATCAAAGGCGTTATGGTTAGCATTTTCCAAGGATGCATGTGCGCAGTTACGGCAGCTGGGCGTTGTTCCAGCAAGGAACTCAGGACATTCTGCTTTCTTATGTGGCCCTGCGCAGTGACTGCACAGATCAACATTGTCTGTGCAGTATTTGCGACTGTGGCCGTACCCAAGACAGCACGAGCACTGGACCAGCGGTGACTGATCCATTACCCGCACTCTCTGGAGGTCTATATGGACACGTCCTGCTGTTGTCAGTCGTTGCCACACTTTTGGAGACACCTGCATCACTATGTGGCACAGATGTGCATTCCTGGTTTTTCTCCTATACTTAATTACCATCCTTTGCTCTTCTTCTTCGAGACCTGCTAACAAGCTGCTATTCTGGTTTCGGAGTGCCATAACTACGTCGTCGTCTGTATTGTACGAAAGAACGTCCTTGAATATTAATAAGGGGTCTTTGTTTCGCATCCTCTCCAGACTCAATTTTGCACCAGAGTTTCTTATTTTCTCTGACACCTTTTCTAGCTCCTTTTTTGAGCTACAGCCTACTATAACTTTCTGGTCCTTAGCTTTCCTAATGCGTTCCACCCTTATTCCTTCCGACTTTGCGTTTACTGCTGATCTGATTTGTTCCACAACTTCGCCGCTAGTGTGGCCGTCGTTGGATGTTACTACGATCGAATGTAACGGTGCCGTGTACTTGTTACCAGTAACCTGAGCATAGCTTGGTCTTTGTCCCGTGACACTATCGTGGTTGGGAAATTTCTTTACCTGTTCTGTTAGTGCAAGGGTATGCTCCTTGCATTCCACGATCAGCTGGCTATGTTCTTTGATGTTTTTGAGCAGGGTTTCCATCAAGAGCGTGCCTGGGTTTGTGTCATCATTTTTCTCCATGCATTCCACGCTCTGACTTCCTACAGAATCGTCAGTTTCGTTACTTTTTACCTTGTTTATAAGGGCCTGGTCCGCTTCTTTTACAAGCTGGTAAAGCCGTTCTACTGCACGTGTAACTTCAGTTCTAATCTCGGTCTTAATATTCCTAGAGTTGCTCAGATTAAGCTTTGCTTTCTCTAGGCATGCTCTAGCTTCCGATACTCTAGCCGAGACTTTTGGTCTGCTTTTTACGGGCACTGTCTGGACGGGTTTCTTTCCTACTCTTTCAGTCTCCCATTCTCCTACACTGCGTCTCACGTTCAATGTCGTGGTCACATTTAGTTGAGAGGGTCCTGCCCTCTCCGTCTGATCGATGGCTTGTGGTGATTTGGGAGTCCGATCGGCAGACTTTGGTGTGGTAGATTTGGACCTTTGGTCGCTAGAGTTATATATAAGCTTTATCGGAGTTCTCATGCCCATCATTGTCAGAGGATATGTCAAAACAGAATAGATAAAATCAAAATTTGTATAAGTTATATATGGTTTATGTAGATGTAAAATATAATTTTTCTCAAGATATTTTGAGAATGAGTCTAATTTTATTTAATAATAATGTAAATAATAATGTAAATAATGTAAATATTAGTACACGGACTAGCAAGGTCCGAACAGTCTTTCAAAGGTCTTATTTCCAATATAGGTTTACTCCTGACAAAGTTAAAAATGAACAACAAATAAATTATTGTAGAGCAAAGAAAATTATTAATTAAACTCTACAATGGGCCGACAAAATACTGAATAAATTACCAAAAAGGATCCTACTGAGTCTACTCAGTCATAAAGAACCAAAAAATTTGGTTAGGTTAGGTCAAATTTCGACTCTATCAAGGAAAAATGGTAAGGGCTCTATGTAGAGCCGTCAAAATAAATTAAATCGAAAGATCTGTCGAAGCCTTTTCGTATGCCGAAAACCGCGTTTGAATCGGGCTAACGGTTCCAGAGATATCCCAACTCAAAGATTTTCAAGATGGCGGACAAAATGGCGGCCAAAAATTTAAATGTGGAATATCTCCGGCAGTTTTCAAGATACAGCTGCGCGGTTTTCACTATAGTATTGTGTTGTGAGATCTCTAGCCTACTGTGGTCTTAATTTGTCAAATTTTTTGAAGACTCTATATAGAGTTCGTAGTCATAAAATTCGTTAGATAGAGTTCTGGGCTTGTCAACGCCGAAAACCGCGCAGCGATCCGATCACCGGAAGCCGAGTTATTAAGCTTTTAAAATTTTCAAAATGGCGGTCGAAACGTCAAAAGCGATTTTTCAACCGCCGTATCTCCGTCAATTTTGGTCGTAGAGCTCAGTGCTTGGGCTCGTTTAAATTGGCTTCACCCAATCTATAAAACACGCTTAATTTCAGCGCTGAAAATTTTCAGGCCTCCGATCCTGAAAAAATGACCTGGATAGTATAGATTATGCCAAGAGGAACTCGGTACAGAAAACCAAAATTTTCTACGACCAACGGTTTGCCCGTAGTAAGTGCCTGAAGTTTTTCAAAATGGCCGCCGAGCTGTCAAAACCCGGCGGGAAATCGTTGTAACTTGGGTTCTGTCAGTCGTAGAGACACGGGGTTTTCGACAGACACCTTGGCAGGACCCTAGCTATCGTTTCAGGACAGTTTCAGGCCGAAATATTTTTCAGCGCTGAAATCGAGATTTGACAGTTGAACATCAAAATATATCCAAAAACACTGTAAAATGTGGAAACCGCAACTTTCTAGCTCAAATACAACGGGAGCACTCTTCAGTTAAACTTTTTCAAGATGGCCGACAAAATGGCGGATTTCCAACAAATTCTTAACGGAGAGGCCTAGAGGTCCCGGATTTGGGCCAGAATAAGCCGAAACATACATAAAAAGTCAAAAATGGTGTTATTTTAAATATAAATTAATTATTTTTTAATTAAATTACAAAAATGATAAAAAATTCTATATCTTAAAAACTAAATATGCGAAAAATACAAACAATATGTCAAAAAATGCAGAAAAATAAGGGCTTTACTATAAATTATAAGCTGAAATAAGTTTAGACCAAAAGTTTTAAAATATTATCAAAAAACAGTTCTGTACAAAAAATTTTCGACTTTTTCACAAGGGTAGCCCCATTTTTCTGAATTTTGGACAAAAAATTCTGAAATTTTTTGCAGATATAAAGGACTCTAGCGCGCAACTGAAAACACACAAAAAACAGTATGTTGTCACTGTAGATCTTGAGCTGCTGCTCTCCAAAGTCAAGTCGAAATTTTTTACAAAATATTTAATAACTTTTTTATTTACACTGAAAAAAATTTTTCTTTTAATTGGATTTTACTTTGCTAAATAGGGTGAAAAAGTCCACAAAAAATGAAGTCGCTGTCTCCGCTCCTTCACGAAGCACGTGGCCACGTGGTTTCCAGTTTTTCGAATTTCCCGCGGAAACCCTTGAATTACGGATGCCGAAAAAATGTGAAAAATGTAGCACACTTGAAGGTTAAAAAGATGAAAAAAGTTTTAGGTGGATCGGATATATGTAGCCAGAGTTATTAATATGAAAAGGTAAAATTTTTGTCACATAACCTCTTAAAATCCAGTTTTTCAGGTCCCGAGCAGGAACCGCTGAAGTTCTGGAACTGCACTATGCAACACTATATGGCACTCAACATTCCACACAAAATGACACAAAAATCACCAAAATCGGAGCACTTTTACTATTTTTCCGGTATTTTTTTGTGCGGAGCACGTGTATTTTCGTGGCTTTCACGGGCGCGGTCGAGCCAAGACTGGGTTAGGTTAGGTTAGGTTAGGTTAGGTTAGGTTAGGTTAGGTTAGGTTAGGTTAGGTTAGGTTAGGTTAGGTTAGGTTAGGTTAGGTTAGGTTAGGTTAGGTTTTTTTTTTTTTTTTTTTTTTTTTTTTTTATAGTTCTGCTATTTTCCTCCAACATGATCGGAGACTGTTTTTAGAATGGTTATTTGGCAGCCTTGAATGTGATTTTATTTATAATTTGTGGTTCAAAAGTACACTTTGAGAGTAGTACTTTTGTCGAGTTGCTAGATCGTTTTTATTTATAATAATTTATTTATTTTTACGAATTAGGGCGGGAAAGGACTTACACACATAAATTAGTTTTATGTATTAAATCCTGTTTATTGATCTCTTTATTTTATTTTTAACTATTCCCTTACGTCAATGTAGCTTTCCATTTTATAGTATTTACATTACGCTTATTTACATTTTATTTTACTGTCTACTTTTTATTTATTTGTTTTCTTTCTATTTTATGCTATTCTCTAATATACTACAATATATTATGATAACATAATTTTATTTATCTAGTTTTATTTCGTTTTATTACTTTTTCAGAAATTTTTGTACAGTATGTCATAAATTTGTCCCTACTTTTGCTTGACATTATGTCGCTGACACATTTTGGTTCCAATTTTAAGTTTAATACTTGTTCAATTTCGTATCGATCTTTTGCGAATATTGGACAGTCAAATAGTACGTGTTGCACTGATTCGCTTTCATTAGGGTCGCAGGTGCACGATGGGCTTTCCTTACATCCAAATCTGTTTAGATATTCTGAAAATCCACCGTGCCCGGTCATAATCTGCGTTTTTATATTAGTGATGTCCAGTTTGCGAATAATCCTGTATGCCGCCACCGCGTCTGGAAAAAAGAGCTTAGTGACAGCCGCGGTACCACTGGCTTTATATCTTTGATTCCATTCGTCAAGAGTCTGAACACGAATGCTTCTCTTGACGAATGAGACCGGACAAAGATCGTAGTTTGGCTTCCGTTTGGAGTTCACAGCTGCCTCCTTCGCCAACATGTCAGCTCTTTCATTGCCAATTAACCCCGCGTGAGCCTTTATCCAATACAAATTTACTAATTTGTCTTGGAGAGACAAGGATTTTATGTTTTTTCTCGTTTTCACTGCCAGGGGGTGCAGGCAACTGTAGTTTGTGACGCTTTGAAGGGCGGCCATAGAGTCACTGTAGACTCCAAAAGAAGCCGCTTTGTACTTTGCGGCAAATATAGTCGCTTCGCTTATTGCCAGGAGCTCAGCCTGATAAACTGTGCAATATTTCGGTAGAGCAAGCTTGAGGGTCTTTATTTCGGTCTCATCATTCCACACGGATAATGCAGCACCGACCCTTCCCTCAATCTTGCTCCCGTCGGTGAATATGCGCACATCATTATTGCTGTTGGAGTCTAATTGCTCTTGGTCTCTCAGTGTTACGATTTCTAGGTCGATACGTTCAGCGGGATGCGGAGATTCTAGAGCTGATGCTACCTGTTCTACACTCCTATCGCCCAGTTCCTGCCATGGTACCCCCCTCTTAGCCTCGTACAGCGATGCCGCCTCTCTAACGCGGAGGTCGAGAGGGAGCATCCCGGCCAATAGCAGAGCTGAGTTTAGCGAAACCGTGCGATAGGCTTTGCATAGCTTTATTGCAATTCCGCGCTGTACAGCTCCCAACTGTTTTATGATGCCAAGTTTATCAGCGGCTGGTGCCCATACGCTGGCGGCATACAGAATAACCGGCTCTACAGTTGCTGAGTATATTATTCTGATGACCTCTGGGTGAAGCCCCCAGCTTGATTTAGCTGCCCTGGATAGTTGTTTGTGGATGTTTATCGCCTTACGACAGACATTCGATACGTGTGTGTTAAACGTTAGTTTGTCGTCAATGGTCAGTCCGAGAATTTTAATTTCTTTCGAGGTGGCAATGCCGACTCCGCCCATGCTCAAGCGTGGTGTGTCGTACTTTAATTTGCGTGTTATAACCATAGCGCTGGTTTTATTTGGGGCAAACTTGAGTTTGTTTTGTACACCCCACGCTCGAACATGTTCAAGGGCGGCATTGGCTCGTTTCTCTATTTCCTGCGCTGTATTGCCATCGAAAACTAAGACAACGTCATCTGCGAATGCCTGACAGAAATCCTCTCTTTTCGTAAGGCTCTGCAGAAGCGGATCCAGGAGAAGATTCCAGAGTATTGGGCCGCCGATGGAGCCTTGAACGCAACCTTTACTTGTTCCCTTTTTATATTCTTCGCCAGCAAATCTAACCGAGACCTTTCTGTTGCTAAGGTAGCTGTCAATGACTCGCCTCAAGTTCAGAGGACACTTTTCCTCTGCCAGTCGGACCCTTATAGCCGGCCACCAGGCGCTGTCGAAGGCCCCCTCTATATCCAAAGAAACCAGTGTTATGATTTTCTTTTGGTTTAATTTTGCTTTGATGTGTTGCATAAGGGTATAGAGGGAGTCTTCGGTGCTTCTCTGGGGCATGAATCCGTACTGGCGAGTACTCATCCTTGGAATTAAATGGAATTTGAGGCGAGCCACCAGCATCTTTTCGAAGATCTTGCCCAGCAGCGGCAACAGCCCTATAGGGCGATATGCCTTTGCCGTTGCGTAATCTGTTTTGCCTGGTTTCCTTAAGGCAATCACCGTCGCCTCTTTCCAGGTCTCCGGGAAATGGCTGTACTCCAGACATTTGTTAAAAAGGGTTAAAAACACTTCAGGTTGGTTGTTAATGGCCATGCAGCAAATATCAGCTGTTAAGCCATCCGCCCCTGGGGCTTTTTTAGGATTGAAGGATCCACACGCTTGTTTCAGTTCTGCCATTGTAAATGGTGGATCGCAAGAGTCATCTTGCACACTAGTATTTACCTGTTCGGCTTTTATTCTGATGTTTTGATGGTAAGTGTTGTCACAATCTGTGAGGTCTTCCGGATCTATCCAGATACGTTCTAACGTATCTGCAAGCAGTTTCACGGAACCTTTTGCGTCCAACTCCTCACCATCTTTTTCGAGCGGTGGATCCTCCTCCCTTTTTGCTGTCCTTCCAATCACCCTGTAAATCCCCTCCCAAACCCCCTCCCTGTCTTGCTTTTGACAGAACTCCTTCCAACTCTCGATTTGGGCTTTGGCTGCCTCTGACTCATACTCAACTTTTTGTTTTAGGTACTCTTCGACGGCCTTCGACTTTCGGACTGGAGCGGCGCATCTGATCCTGCGCTTCTTGGTAGCAACTTCTTTCTTCATTTTTGCGAGTTTCTCGGACCACCACGGCATGGATATTTGTTCTTTACTTTTCCTAATTGGAATTGATAGAGCGCATGCGTCATTTAATACTTTTGTTAATTTATTCGTTGTATCATCAATTTGTTCTATTGTGTTAATCTTCTCTATATCAGTTTTCCCTAATTTATTTTCTAGTATTAGTTGGTTTAAGTTGTGACTAAACTTCGACCAGTCTGCTTTTTTTGTGTTATAAGATCGGGTGGATCTGTTTATTTGTACTCCTTTCGATTTTTGGATATGAATTTTGAATTCCATGGCGTTGTGGTCCGAGCTAGTAACGCCTTCATCTACTCTCCAGTCGTCTACCAAGTCGAGAATGTCAGTTGAACAGGCTGTAATGTCAACATAGCTTGTGTAGCGTTTACCTCCTCTAATTGTGTCGAAGGTCGGAATTTCCCCTGTGTTGAGTATGTTCAGGTCCAGCTCCTCGAGAGTGCCAGCCATGTCATCGCCTCTGTGGTCTATTATGGGACTGCCCCACCATGGACTCTTTGCGTTTGCGTCGCCTCCGATAATCCACTTTCTTGAACCAATTTCCTGGTCAATTCTCTTGAAGTGGTCTAGGTATGGTTCCAAAGGTTGGTCTGGTTCTAGGTAAAAGGAGACAAGCGTTATGTCCCAGGCACCGGCACAAATTTCCACCACAACGATGTTATTCGTGGTGAGTTTTGGGTATTGAACTACTCTCAAGTCATTGTCAAATACTGCAATTGCTGCTTTTATTGTTCCGTCCCCTGTACCGGTGCCTTGGAAGACACGTACGCCCCGGTGACTCCTCATTACTTTTCCACCACCAACGTATGGTTCTTGGAGGAGGGCTACTGCTACTCCACGCTTTTGGGCCTCAAGTAACAGCTCATTGGTTGCTAACTTTTTCCTTTGAAGATTAGCCTGTAAAAGTCGGTAGGGCGTTTTTCCTCTTGTGGTGCCTTTAGCAGTATGCTACTGCTGATCGGGCGAGCTCGTCCCATTTGTGCCGAATTGGACACTTAGAGTCGAAAGCATTATGTTGTACGTTTTCAGACTTTGCCTTTGTACAATTTCGACAACTTGGTGGCACGTCCGCCAGCAGGTCAACACATTCCGCTCTCAGATGTGGGCCGCCACAATGGCTGCAAAGGTCGACTGATTCCTTACAGAACCGCTTGCTGTGCCCATAGCCCAAACAACGCGTACATTGCACCAGTGGTGTCTGGTCCTCGACTCGGACGCGTTGGAGGTCTATGTGTGCCGACCCGATTTCCACAAATTTACGCCAGATAGTAGGCGAGACACTGATAACGACGTGGCCTATGTGTGGATTCCTGGCTCTTCGTCTGTATTTTATTTCCATCCTGTCCTCGCCCTTGTCGAGACCGAGAAAGACAGCCCGATTTTGGTTTTTTAAAGCTTTGAGAATATCCTCATCTGTGTTAACGGCTAATACGTTCCTGAAGATAAGAAGAGGATCCTTATTTTTAACTTCCTCAACTATGAGGTTAACTCCGTCCTTTCCCAGCCGATCTTTAATTTTACTCCTTTCCTCGGTCGTCCCAAAGCCCATTATAATCTTCCTGTCCTTCGCCTTTCGAACTCTTTCCACTTTTACCCAGCCTTCCTTTGCATCAATCGCCTTTCTTACTTTATCTAAAACTTCTTCTCCTGTTTCAGATTCGTCTTTCGAGGTGACCACGATAGAGTGCAGCGTATTCCTCTTTGGTATGGGCGTGCTTCTCTGGGTCGCGGTCACACTCGAGTAAGTAGCTCGTTCTGCTATTTCAGTTCGGCTTTCCATTAGATTTTTTAGGTCTTCTATTCTTTTGTTACTTTCCAGCAACAGCTTAGAATGCTCTTCAAGCTTAGCTATTACGTCCGAATCAGGACCGATCGAGAAGGTAGAGTTAGCAGCGTCAACATTACTAGTTGTTTCCCTCTGCTCCTTTGGCCTTCTATTTTCCATCTCTGACTCTTTGACGAGGGAAAAGAGTCGGTCCACCGCTTCGACAACACCAGATTTTATTTCAGTTTTTATGTTTCTGGAGTTGTTTAAATGGAGTTTTGCCTTTGTCAAACATGCTTTCGCCTCTGAGATCCGGTCAATATATTGCTTCTTAGCCGCAGGGACTGCTTCGACCGACTTCCTGCGCGCGGCGACAGTACCGCTGTCTTGCGACAGCGCTAGTCTGGGTTTTGCTTTTGCAGGACCTGCCTGCTGCGTCGTCGAGTCTGTAGGATCATTACTAGCTGTTTCCCACTCGTCAATACTGCGTCTCACGCTCGACGGTGCCGCTTTAGATTTCGAAGGCGATTTATTAGCATTGGCTGTAGTGGGCGTTCGAATGCCGAGCATACCGATCATGTTTGGATGAAATCAAAAGAGGTGCTTAATAGTCTATGTGCAACAATTAAAGTGATTCGTATAAAAGCACAATAATGTGAAAGAAAAATTTTATAGATTAATAAAAGAGGATAAGAGTAAATCCACCTTAGTCGGATAGAGCGTGGTCAAGAAGACCTGTCCTAGGTCAAAATATGATAAAAAGACTCAAAAAAAGTCCAAAAAGTCAAAATAAAATAGAATAAAATTCCGAAAAATTGTCGGAATTGATGTCCCAATGCCTCCTACGGGTGGGTGGGCGGGGCAATTTTTCGTTTTTCAGGTGCCGGATCACGGCGTGCGACACGTCGTTGGATGCGGCTTGCGACGCTGGACACGATGGTAAGTATTTTCAGGGTAGCGGTAATAGAAAAATTTTTGGCAATTTAGAAAAAACCCTGAAAAATGGGTGTTTTTGAAAAAGTCAATATGGCGGATGGCGCGCAAGCGCGTCGTCACGCAGTCAGGATGTGAAGAACAATGCACCAGGCTATTGAGAATTTAAATCACGCGAATCGGTTAAGCCGATCGCGAGTTATGCAAATTTGAAATTTAACAATGTATGAAAAAACTGAAATTTCGCTAAAAACTGAAAAATTCGCGCAAGATCGCTCCAAAAAGTGCACAGCACACTCGGGTAAAATTAAACACGCAGGAAAAACAAAAAAGTCCGATCAAAATATCAATATTTTCAGTCGAGATATAGTTGGTTAGGTTAGGTTAGGTTAGGTTAGGTTAGGTTAGGTTAGGTTAGGTTAGGTTAGGTTAGGTTAGGTTAGGTTTTTTTTTTTTTTTTTTTTTTTTGTATTAATCAAAATTACCCCTGACATGGAGGGTCAAGGACTTTTTTCATCTTGTCTTCTTGGTAACCATTTGTAGTATAACTTTTGATTATTTAGATTTTAGAACAATGTTTTTGTAGCAGACAGAATTTCTATTTATTTGCCTAATAAAATTTGCCAAATTTACATACTAAACATTTTATATTCTCTATATACCACAGTATATATACAATATATATATGATAGCATCGTATTTATTAATTATTTGATTTTTGCTTTTAAGTTATACTATTTTATATATATTTATCTATATTCACTATATCCAATATATATTATAGCTTACTTTTTTCGTTTTTATTGTTTTTTATAACTTTTGTTGCTAAAGTTTTGCAGTATTCTAGGAATCTGCTACGCACATCTTTATTTGCTACGATTGAATGTATATTCCTTGTATTGATAGCTTGTAGAGTTTCCAATTCAAGATCTATTCTTTCTTTTCCATATATAGGACATTCTGTTAGGACATGTATAATACTTTCCGCAACTTCTGGATCACAGGCACATGCTGGGCTCTCCTTGCACTTAAATCGATTTAAGTACTCGGAGAACCCACCATGGCCTGTCATTACTTGTACGATTATAGGGTCCAGTTGAATTTTCTTTATAATTGCGAAAGCTGAGACCACGTCGGGGAAAAACACCTTTGTAGTAGCAGCAGTATCCTCAGAGACATATCGTTTGTTCCATTCGCCAATCGAGTCCAGACGTATCTGTCGCTTGGCGAATGAGACTGGGCACTGATCATACTGTGGCCTTATCTTGAGTTTGAGTGCAGCAGATTTTGCGAGTTCATCGGCTCGTTCGTTTCCCTCCAATCCTACATGAGCTTTGATCCAAAATAATTTGATGTTTTTATTTCGGTTTTTGCCATCATTTAGATTTGATCTTATTTTTACTGCAAGAGGGTGGAGGGAAGCCCCATTTGCTACGGTCTCTAACGCTGACCTAGAATCGCAAAATATGCTGCATTCATCTCCTGCGCTTTCAAGAGCCATCTCCGTGGCCCCCAGCAGAGCAAGCAGTTCCGCCTGATAGACAGTGCAGAAACTCTCCAGTTTGTATCTCTTGGTTCGGGTTTCCACGGCTCCATCCCACAGAGATAGAGCCGCACCAACCTTCCCCTCAATTTTGCTACCGTCGGTAAAAATTCGCACCTGACTGGTTGCGTGCTGGAGCATTTCTGCACCGTCCGTCACGGTTCCTATCTGTATTTCTACTTGCTCCGCCGGGTGCGGGGCGTCAGTAAATCGGACTGGTTTTTCAACTTCCCTGTCTCCTATCACTCGTTGAGAATAACCCTTTTTAATTTCGTATAAGCTGGCTGCTTCTCTGATCCTCAGGTCCAGAGGAAGCAACCTAGCGAGAACTAGGGCCGAATTCAGCGAGACAGTTCGGTACGCTTTTACGATCTTCTGAGCGAAGCCGCGTTGCACCGTATTCAGGTGATTACGGATTCCGATTTTGTGCGTCGATGACGCCCATGAGCTAGCCGCGTACATTATAACTGGCTCTACCACCGCCGTGTATATGGTTCTGATTATCTCCGGTTCCAGGCCCCAACTTATCTTTGCTGCAGTCGACAGCTGCTTGTACAGGTTCAATGCCTTGCGGCACACATTGGTCGCATGGGCATTGAACGTCAGCTTGTCGTCTACAGTGAGGCCGAGTATCTTCATTTCCCTGGACAGTCCGACGGGCTGCCCGCCCATGCTCAGCAGTGGTGAGTCGTATTTTAATTTGTTCGTGATAACCATTGCCTTGGTTTTGTGAGGCGCGAATCTAAGTTTATTTACAACTCCCCACTGCTGAACGTGCGCTAGCGCACCGTTGGCCCGTCGCTGGACTTCCAGTGCCGTGTCCCCGGAGAAAATCAGAACCACATCATCAGCAAAAGCCTGGCAGTAGTGTCCTCGCGCAGTGAGCTCCTTCAAGAGTGGATCTAAAAGCAGGTTCCAATAAGTTGGTCCCCCGATAGAGCCCTGTACACACCCTTTTGTGGTATTCCTGATACACTCTGCCCCCGCATACCGAACACGCACCCTTCTGTCGGCAAGATAATTGTCCACCATCCGTCGAAGATTTCTCGGGCATCGAGTCTCCGCCAATCTGCATTTGATGGCAGGCCACCATGCGCTGTCGAAGGCTCCCTCTATATCAAGTGAGACCACGGTGATGAGCTTCTTAGCATTGAGTTTTTCTCGAATGTGCTGCATCATAACATAGAGGGAGTCTTCGGTGCTGCGCTGTGGTGTAAACCCGAACTGTCGACTGCTCATTTCCGGTAGGATATGCCATCTGATCCTTCTTATGAGCATTTTCTCGAGAATCTTCCCGAACAATGGTAAGAGTCCGATTGGTCTATATGATTTTGGGTGCGTGTATGTATCTTTTCCTGGTTTAGGAAGCACAACCACCGCGGCTTCCTTCCATATTTTGGGGAAGTAGTGCAGGCTGAGGCATTTGTTCAGGAGGCACAGGAACAGATCGGGACTATGCGTAATGGCCGCACAGCATATATCAGCCGTGAAGCCGTCGGCGCCCGGAGCCTTCTTCGGATTAAAGCTTGAAGCTGCCCACTTGAGTTCCTCAGCGGTAAATGGCGGATCGCATGGTTCACCATGTGGTCCTCTGTTTGCCTCATTTGCTTTTTTGCGTGTCTCCTTGTGGACAGCTTCATCCTCATCCGTTTTATCTTCCGGATAGAAAGTCTCCGCCAACAGCTCCGCCGACTCTTCTGATCCAAGGACTTTGCCATTTTTCACCAATGGGACATCCTCTCTCCTGATTGCTGTACGGCCTATCACCCTATATATGCCGTCCCACATGCTCTCCCGGTCTTGTTTACCGCAGAACTGTTTCCAGCTATCGATGCGGGCCTTTTTTGCCTCCATCATGTACCTGCTCTTGGCTTCAGTGTACTGCTGCACCACCATATCTCGGCGGACAGGCGCTGAATTGGAGATCCTTCTTTTCATTTTTGTGACCTCTTTTTTGAGTTGACTTAGCTCTTCAGTCCACCAAGACAATCCTACTCTAGTTTTCTTTTTTATTTCAGGTATGGCGTCATCACATGCTTGCTTAACTGAGTTGGAATATCTTTCTGCAAATTTTTCCAGGCCTACCGTCTTTGTTATTTTATTTATTTCATCCACGCAAACTCCCTCTCTTGTCCAAATTTCATCCAACTTCGTTCGAAACTGATGCCAATTTGCCTTTTTGGTGTTATAGGTTCTAGTTTGTCTTTTTATTGCGATCCCCTCAGACTGTTCAGCTGTTATTTCAAATAGGATTGCCTTGTGGTCGGAGCAAGTAACCTCTCCATCTAACCTCCAGCCGTTTATCCGCCGCAGCATACTCTCAGAGCAAGTAGTGATGTCTACACTGCTGGTGAATCTCTTGTTGCCCCTCATTGTATCGAAGGTAGGCTCGTTACCCCGGTTTATTATTTGCAGCTCTAATTCCTCCAAAAATCCCGCAAGATCCTCACCCCTGTGGTCGACTTCCCTACTGCCCCACCATGGGTTCCAGGCATTGACATCTCCGCCCATTATCACGTCCTTTGTCCCTATCTCGTCCATGACTTTTTTGATCCATACCATATATGGTTCTAGCGGTTTGTCTCCTTCTAGGTATACTGAGACTAATCCGATGTGTCGTTTCCCTACTTTGATCTTTGCTACAGCTATGTTTTCCGTAGTGAGGGTTGGACACGAGGTAATTTCGACGGTATCATCGAACAATACGACAGCTGCCTTAACCACTTTTTCGGTTTTCCTGTCGCATTGTAACACTCGTGTTCCGGGATAGTTTTTCATTTTACCGATATTACCAATATATGGCTCCTGGACGAGAGCAAAGGCAACTTTCCGCTTGGCAGCTTCTATGACAAACTCCGCTGTTGCAAGCTCGCATTTTTGTAAATTCGCCTGAAGGGCGCGATAATGGGCGGGTACGGGTACAGCTCTTATTGGACCAACATTTGTGAAACCTGGGGAGCCCTTAGCAGTAGGCAGTGGTTGATCTCGCTAGCGCGTCCCATTTACGTCTGATCGGACACACGGAGCTAAATGCGTTGTGCTCCCGCATGCCTAGTTCAGCTTTCTTGCAATTACAGCATTCCGGTGCTTCTCCAGAGAGTCTTGCAGTGCAGTCGGCGCTCATATGTGTACCGCCACAGTGACTACAAGCCTCCTGGGTTTCTTGGCAACGCTGTCTACCATGGCCATATTCTAGGCAGCGGGAACACTGCACCAGGGGAGACTGGTCCTCCACTCTGATCCTCTGGAGATCAATGTGTACTGCCTTAGCATCTGTTAATCGGACCCAGAGCTGAGGAGACACTCTCATCACTAAGTGTGATGTGAGCTGGTTTCTGGACCTTTTCTTGTATATTACATCTAAGCGATCGTTCTCCGGAGCAATTCCTTCAAACAGACGCTTATTTTGGGCTTTCAATGCCCTAACCACGTCCTCATCCGTATTACTCCGGAGTACGTCGCGAAAGATAACAAGTGGATCTTTGTTTTTTGCCTCTTGTACATTCAGGTCTTCACCAGCTGCTCTTATTCTCTTCTTTACATTTTCTATTTCTTCTGGCGTCTTACATCCCAATATAACCTTTCTGTCCCTTGCCTTCCTAACTTTATCTATTGTCACTCCACCGTCCTTGGCATTTACTGCTTTCTTTATTCTTTCCAGGACCTCATCTCCTGTATCTGTGTCGTTTTTGGAGGTTATGATCACAGAGTGCATAGTAGTGGGTGCATGGGTCAGCTTTTTAGGTGTTCCAGCCGTGATGCTTGCGTAGCTCCTTTTTTCTTCTTTCAACATCTCTCTATGGTCTTTCATTTCCGCTATTAACTTATTCATCTCTTCCCTACTTTCCTGTAAAAGTTTACTATGTTCTTCTATTTTTTCCGTAAGTTTCAACTCACTTTCTTTCACTGTTTCGCTACTGCTAGTTTCATGCATCTCTTTTGTTTCCTTTACAGGTTTCTTGGACTCTACGTATCTTGCTTCGGATTTCTTCACTATCTCATAAATGTCCTTCAGGCATTCAATGACCTTCTTCTTTATTATAGTTTTTATATTGCCCGAATTGTCCATATGGCCCATCGCCGTAGTCATCAGGTATCTTGCCTCTTCGACAAGTGTTTTCTTCTTCTTCTCTTTCTCAACTGTAATTGTCTTATTTAGTGCTCTCTGAGAGCTTGTCAAATCCCTATTTTCCTTTTCCACTTCGCTGAAGCTCCTCCGAGCCTGTTCAAAAGCGGAGGGTCCAGCATTGTTGGTCTGATTGTTTTGATTTTCAGCTGATGTCTCCATTTCAGGCGATGGTGGTGATCTCAGAGAAAGCTGTTTGTCCGTCCTCGGTGTGTGAAACATCTCAGGACGTCAGGGGTAAATGTCAAAATTAATCCTAATACTAATAAAAGGTTTGTAAAAGTTATATAAACAATAAAATAAAATAAAAATAAATTAATAAAATAATTAATAATTGTCAATATTTAATGAACTTATAATTTTTTTTAAATTAGGGTTAAAAGACTAGAAGTAACTTTCCTCTTAGGAAGTAGTCAAAATTCCAAATTAAACCTCGAGAATGCTAAAAAAGCAAAAGTTTCAAAAAGAAAATCACGCGAGGTGATATACCAATGCTTCACAAGGGTGGGTTGGGCGGGGCAATTTTTCGTTTTTCAGGTGCCGGATCACGGCGTGCGACACGTCGTTGGATGCGGCTTGCGACGCTGGACACGATGGTAAGTATTTTCAGGGTAGCGGTAATAGAAAAATTTTTGGTAATTTAGAAAAAACCCTGAAAAATGGGTGTTTTTGAAAAAGTCAATATGGCGGATGGCGCGCAAGCGCGTCGTCACGCAGTCAGGATGTGAAGAACAATGCACCAGGCTATTGAGAATTTAAATCACGCGAATCGGTTAAGCCGATCGCGAGTTATGCAAATTTGAAATTTAACAATGTATGAAAAAACTGAAATTTCGCTAAAAACTGAAAAATTCGCGCAAGATCGCTCCAAAAAGTGCACAGCACACTCGGGTAAAATTAAACACGCAGGAAAAACAAAAAAGTCCGATCAAAATATCAATATTTTCAGTCGAGATATAGTTAGTTTTAAAAATGTCGAGGTTGACCAGGTAGCCTCGGTCGGTAGGTATTCTATAGAATTATGTTTTAATTTGAAATTTTTCGCCTTTCAGGTGCCGGATCTCGGCGAGCGGCACGTCGTTGGATGCGGCTTGCGACGCTGGACACGATGGTAAGTATTTTCAGGGTAGCGGTAATAGAAAAATTTTTGGTAATTTAGAAAAAACCCTGAAAAATGGGTGTTTTTGAAAAAGTCAATATGGCGGATGGCGCGCAAGCGCGTCGTCACGCAGTCAGGATGTGAAGAACAATGCACCAGGCTATTGAGAATTTAAATCACGCGAATCGGTTAAGCCGATCGCGAGTTATGCAAATTTGAAATTTAACAATGTATGAAAAAACTGAAATTTCGCTAAAAACTGAAAAATTCGCGCAAGATCGCTCCAAAAAGTGCACAGCACACTCGGGTAAAATTAAACACGCAGGAAAAACAAAAAAGTCCGATCAAAATATCAATATTTTCAGTCGAGATATAGTTAGTTTTAAAAATGTCGAGGTTGACCAGGTAGCCTCGGTCGGTAGGTATTCTATAGAATTATGTTTTAATTTGAAATTTTTCGCCTTTCAGGTGCCGGATCTCGGCGAGCGGCACGTCGTTGGATGCGGCTTGCGACGCTGGACACGATGGTAAGTATTTTCAGGGTAGCGGTAATAGAAAAATTTTTGGTAATTTAGAAAAAACCCTGAAAAATGGGTGTTTTTGAAAAAGTCAATATGGCGGATGGCGCGCAAGCGCGTCGTCACGCAGTCAGGATGTGAAGAACAATGCACCAGGCTATTGAGAATTTAAATCACGCGAATCGGTTAAGCCGATCGCGAGTTATGCAAATTTGAAATTTAACAATGTATGAAAAAACTGAAATTTCGCTAAAAACTGAAAAATTCGCGCAAGATCGCTCCAAAAAGTGCACAGCACACTCGGGTAAAATTAAACACGCAGGAAAAACAAAAAAGTCCGATCAAAATATCAATATTTTCAGTCGAGATATAGTTAGTTTTAAAAATGTCGAGGTTGACCAGGTAGCCTCGGTCGGTAGGTATTCTATAGAATTATGTTTTAATTTGAAATTTTTCGCCTTTCAGGTGCCGGATCTCGGCGAGCGGCACGTCGTTGGATGCGGCTTGCGACGCTGGACACGATGGTAAGTATTTTCAGGGTAGCGGTAATAGAAAAATTTTTGGTAATTTAGAAAAAACCCTGAAAAATGGGTGTTTTTGAAAAAGTCAATATGGCGGATGGCGCGCAAGCGCGTCGTCACGCAGTCAGGATGTGAAGAACAATGCACCAGGCTATTGAGAATTTAAATCACGCGAATCGGTTAAGCCGATCGCGAGTTATGCAAATTTGAAATTTAACAATGTATGAAAAAACTGAAATTTCGCTAAAAACTGAAAAATTCGCGCAAGATCGCTCCAAAAAGTGCACAGCACACTCGGGTAAAATTAAACACGCAGGAAAAACAAAAAAGTCCGATCAAAATATCAATATTTTCAGTCGAGATATAGTTAGTTTTAAAAATGTCGAGGTTGACCAGGTAGCCTCGGTCGGTAGGTATTCTATAGAATTATGTTTTAATTTGAAATTTTTCGCCTTTCAGGTGCCGGATCTCGGCGAGCGGCACGTCGTTGGATGCGGCTTGCGACGCTGGACACGATGGTAAGTATTTTCAGGGTAGCGGTAATAGAAAAATTTTTGGTAATTTAGAAAAAACCCTGAAAAATGGGTGTTTTTGAAAAAGTCAATATGGCGGATGGCGCGCAAGCGCGTCGTCACGCAGTCAGGATGTGAAGAACAATGCACCAGGCTATTGAGAATTTAAATCACGCGAATCGGTTAAGCCGATCGCGAGTTATGCAAATTTGAAATTTAACAATGTATGAAAAAACTGAAATTTCGCTAAAAACTGAAAAATTCGCGCAAGATCGCTCCAAAAAGTGCACAGCACACTCGGGTAAAATTAAACACGCAGGAAAAACAAAAAAGTCCGATCAAAATATCAATATTTTCAGTCGAGATATAGTTAGTTTTAAAAATGTCGAGGTTGACCAGGTAGCCTCGGTCGGTAGGTATTCTATAGAATTATGTTTTAATTTGAAATTTTTCGCCTTTCAGGTGCCGGATCTCGGCGAGCGGCACGTCGTTGGATGCGGCTTGCGACGCTGGACACGATGGTAAGTATTTTCAGGGTAGCGGTAATAGAAAAATTTTTGGTAATTTAGAAAAAACCCTGAAAAATGGGTGTTTTTGAAAAAGTCAATATGGCGGATGGCGCGCAAGCGCGTCGTCACGCAGTCAGGATGTGAAGAACAATGCACCAGGCTATTGAGAATTTAAATCACGCGAATCGGTTAAGCCGATCGCGAGTTATGCAAATTTGAAATTTAACAATGTATGAAAAAACTGAAATTTCGCTAAAAACTGAAAAATTCGCGCAAGATCGCTCCAAAAAGTGCACAGCACACTCGGGTAAAATTAAACACGCAGGAAAAACAAAAAAGTCCGATCAAAATATCAATATTTTCAGTCGAGATATAGTTAGTTTTAAAAATGTCGAGGTTGACCAGGTAGCCTCGGTCGGTAGGTATTCTATAGAATTATGTTTTAATTTGAAATTTTTCGCCTTTCAGGTGCCGGATCTCGGCGAGCGGCACGTCGTTGGATGCGGCTTGCGACGCTGGACACGATGGTAAGTATTTTCAGGGTAGCGGTAATAGAAAAATTTTTGGTAATTTAGAAAAAACCCTGAAAAATGGGTGTTTTTGAAAAAGTCAATATGGCGGATGGCGCGCAAGCGCGTCGTCACGCAGTCAGGATGTGAAGAACAATGCACCAGGCTATTGAGAATTTAAATCACGCGAATCGGTTAAGCCGATCGCGAGTTATGCAAATTTGAAATTTAACAATGTATGAAAAAACTGAAATTTCGCTAAAAACTGAAAAATTCGCGCAAGATCGCTCCAAAAAGTGCACAGCACACTCGGGTAAAATTAAACACGCAGGAAAAACAAAAAAGTCCGATCAAAATATCAATATTTTCAGTCGAGATATAGTTAGTTTTAAAAATGTCGAGGTTGACCAGGTAGCCTCGGTCGGTAGGTATTCTATAGAATTATGTTTTAATTTGAAATTTTTCGCCTTTCAGGTGCCGGATCTCGGCGAGCGGCACGTCGTTGGATGCGGCTTGCGACGCTGGACACGATGGTAAGTATTTTCAGGGTAGCGGTAATAGAAAAATTTTTGGTAATTTAGAAAAAACCCTGAAAAATGGGTGTTTTTGAAAAAGTCAATATGGCGGATGGCGCGCAAGCGCGTCGTCACGCAGTCAGGATGTGAAGAACAATGCACCAGGCTATTGAGAATTTAAATCACGCGAATCGGTTAAGCCGATCGCGAGTTATGCAAATTTGAAATTTAACAATGTATGAAAAAACTGAAATTTCGCTAAAAACTGAAAAATTCGCGCAAGATCGCTCCAAAAAGTGCACAGCACACTCGGGTAAAATTAAACACGCAGGAAAAACAAAAAAGTCCGATCAAAATATCAATATTTTCAGTCGAGATATAGTTAGTTTTAAAAATGTCGAGGTTGACCAGGTAGCCTCGGTCGGTAGGTATTCTATAGAATTATGTTTTAATTTGAAATTTTTCGCCTTTCAGGTGCCGGATCTCGGCGAGCGGCACGTCGTTGGATGCGGCTTGCGACGCTGGACACGATGGTAAGTATTTTCAGGGTAGCGGTAATAGAAAAATTTTTGGTAATTTAGAAAAAACCCTGAAAAATGGGTGTTTTTGAAAAAGTCAATATGGCGGATGGCGCGCAAGCGCGTCGTCACGCAGTCAGGATGTGAAGAACAATGCACCAGGCTATTGAGAATTTAAATCACGCGAATCGGTTAAGCCGATCGCGAGTTATGCAAATTTGAAATTTAACAATGTATGAAAAAACTGAAATTTCGCTAAAAACTGAAAAATTCGCGCAAGATCGCTCCAAAAAGTGCACAGCACACTCGGGTAAAATTAAACACGCAGGAAAAACAAAAAAGTCCGATCAAAATATCAATATTTTCAGTCGAGATATAGTTAGTTTTAAAAATGTCGAGGTTGACCAGGTAGCCTCGGTCGGTAGGTATTCTATAGAATTATGTTTTAATTTGAAATTTTTCGCCTTTCAGGTGCCGGATCTCGGCGAGCGGCACGTCGTTGGATGCGGCTTGCGACGCTGGACACGATGGTAAGTATTTTCAGGGTAGCGGTAATAGAAAAATTTTTGGTAATTTAGAAAAAACCCTGAAAAATGGGTGTTTTTGAAAAAGTCAATATGGCGGATGGCGCGCAAGCGCGTCGTCACGCAGTCAGGATGTGAAGAACAATGCACCAGGCTATTGAGAATTTAAATCACGCGAATCGGTTAAGCCGATCGCGAGTTATGCAAATTTGAAATTTAACAATGTATGAAAAAACTGAAATTTCGCTAAAAACTGAAAAATTCGCGCAAGATCGCTCCAAAAAGTGCACAGCACACTCGGGTAAAATTAAACACGCAGGAAAAACAAAAAAGTCCGATCAAAATATCAATATTTTCAGTCGAGATATAGTTAGTTTTAAAAATGTCGAGGTTGACCAGGTAGCCTCGGTCGGTAGGTATTCTATAGAATTATGTTTTAATTTGAAATTTTTCGCCTTTCAGGTGCCGGATCTCGGCGAGCGGCACGTCGTTGGATGCGGCTTGCGACGCTGGACACGATGGTAAGTATTTTCAGGGTAGCGGTAATAGAAAAATTTTTGGTAATTTAGAAAAAACCCTGAAAAATGGGTGTTTTTGAAAAAGTCAATATGGCGGATGGCGCGCAAGCGCGTCGTCACGCAGTCAGGATGTGAAGAACAATGCACCAGGCTATTGAGAATTTAAATCACGCGAATCGGTTAAGCCGATCGCGAGTTATGCAAATTTGAAATTTAACAATGTATGAAAAAACTGAAATTTCGCTAAAAACTGAAAAATTCGCGCAAGATCGCTCCAAAAAGTGCACAGCACACTCGGGTAAAATTAAACACGCAGGAAAAACAAAAAAGTCCGATCAAAATATCAATATTTTCAGTCGAGATATAGTTAGTTTTAAAAATGTCGAGGTTGACCAGGTAGCCTCGGTCGGTAGGTATTCTATAGAATTATGTTTTAATTTGAAATTTTTCGCCTTTCAGGTGCCGGATCTCGGCGAGCGGCACGTCGTTGGATGCGGCTTGCGACGCTGGACACGATGGTAAGTATTTTCAGGGTAGCGGTAATAGAAAAATTTTTGGTAATTTAGAAAAAACCCTGAAAAATGGGTGTTTTTGAAAAAGTCAATATGGCGGATGGCGCGCAAGCGCGTCGTCACGCAGTCAGGATGTGAAGAACAATGCACCAGGCTATTGAGAATTTAAATCACGCGAATCGGTTAAGCCGATCGCGAGTTATGCAAATTTGAAATTTAACAATGTATGAAAAAACTGAAATTTCGCTAAAAACTGAAAAATTCGCGCAAGATCGCTCCAAAAAGTGCACAGCACACTCGGGTAAAATTAAACACGCAGGAAAAACAAAAAAGTCCGATCAAAATATCAATATTTTCAGTCGAGATATAGTTAGTTTTAAAAATGTCGAGGTTGACCAGGTAGCCTCGGTCGGTAGGTATTCTATAGAATTATGTTTTAATTTGAAATTTTTCGCCTTTCAGGTGCCGGATCTCGGCGAGCGGCACGTCGTTGGATGCGGCTTGCGACGCTGGACACGATGGTAAGTATTTTCAGGGTAGCGGTAATAGAAAAATTTTTGGTAATTTAGAAAAAACCCTGAAAAATGGGTGTTTTTGAAAAAGTCAATATGGCGGATGGCGCGCAAGCGCGTCGTCACGCAGTCAGGATGTGAAGAACAATGCACCAGGCTATTGAGAATTTAAATCACGCGAATCGGTTAAGCCGATCGCGAGTTATGCAAATTTGAAATTTAACAATGTATGAAAAAACTGAAATTTCGCTAAAAACTGAAAAATTCGCGCAAGATCGCTCCAAAAAGTGCACAGCACACTCGGGTAAAATTAAACACGCAGGAAAAACAAAAAAGTCCGATCAAAATATCAATATTTTCAGTCGAGATATAGTTGGTTAGGTTAGGTTAGGTTAGGTTAGGTTAGGTTAGGTTAGGTTAGGTTAGGTTAGGTTAGGTTAGGTTAGGTTAGGTTAGGTTAGGTTAGGTTAGGTTAGGTTAGGTTAGGTTAGGTTAGGTTAGGTTAGGTTAGGTTAGGTTAGGTTAGGTTAGGTTAGGTTAGGTTAGGTTAGGTTAGGTTAGGTTAGGTTAGGTTAGGTTAGGTTAGGTTAGGTTAGGTTAGGTTAGGTTAGGTTAGGTTAGGTTAGGTTAGGTTAGGTTAGGTTAGGTTAGGTTAGGTTAGGTTAGGTTAGGTTAGGTTAGGTTAGGTTAGGTTAGGTTAGGTTAGGTTAGGTTAGGTTAGGTTAGGTTAGGTTAGGTTAGGTTAGGTTAGGTTAGGTTAGGTTAGGTTAGGTTAGGTTAGGTTAGGTTAGGTTAGGTTAGGTTAGGTTAGGTTAGGTTAGGTTAGGTTAGGTTAGGTTAGGTTAGGTTAGGTTAGGTTAGGTTAGGTTAGGTTAGGTTAGGTTAGGTTAGGTTAGGTTAGGTTAGGTTAGGTTAGGTTAGGTTAGGTTAGGTTAGGTTAGGTTAGGTTAGGTTAGGTTAGGTTAGGTTAGGTTAGGTTAGGTTAGGTTAGGTTAGGTTAGGTTAGGTTAGGTTTTTTTTTTTTTTTTTTGTAGTACTTCCTTTATTTCTTCACCATAGGGCGAAGACATTGTCATCAGTACTTAGATTTAACATCACTTTATCATTTTACTCTGTTAGAAGGGTGGAGAGCTCCGGTCTTTATCGGGAGCTCTACCGGTTATTCTTACGCAATAACATGCAGATTTTAAAATTTTACGCCAAAATTGTTACACATTTTATAATTTTATTGTACGCCAAGTTAGCAGTCGCGCATAGCCAGTTTAACAAATGCTACTTATTCTGATTCATAGAACTATGAGAAGACCTTAAATATTTTACTTATTCATCTAGGCAAGGTACATTATAATTATTTTACATTTTTTTTTTTTTTTTCCTGTAGTCTTTTTCTTTCCTCTTTTTTTTTTTTTTTTTTTTTTTTTTCTTGTTCTTTTGTTTTCCATCTTTTTTTTTTGTTTGATTCTTTTTCTTTTTTTTCTTTTTCTTGCCTTACAGTACTTTAACTTAGCGCTATTTATATTCACTTAACTTTACTATTATTTGTACATACAGTGTGTATTTCATCATAAATACAGTGTATATACTATTCTTAATCTATATTATATTATTATTCTATTTATCAGTTTTATTTCTATTGTTTACTAAGTTTACGATTCCAATACAATATTTTACAAACTTTACTCTATATTCTTTTTTTTCTAATAGAAAACTTAAAGAGTCTTTATTAACTATGCAATTAAGCTCACATTCCAAGTCTTTTCTTTTGTTTTCAGTTTGCGGACACTCCGTTAGAACGTGGACAGTCGTCTCCTGCACATCGGGATCACATACACATCGAGGGTTATCCTTGAGTTTGAACCTGAACAGATATTCCGAAAAACCTCCATGACCTGTCAAGATTTGGGTAAGTTTTGGTTCGATTTTAATTTTTCTTACAGTTTTATACGCTTCCACAGCACTGGGAAAGAAAACCTTTGTGGTTGCTGCAGTGCCTTCCGTTTTATATCTTTCGTCCCATGTTCTGATCGTGTCTTGTCTTACAACCCGCTTTACATACGACAGGGGACACTTGTCATAGTTGTAGGCGGTTTTCCACTTTAAAGCAGCTTCTTTGGCTAACTCGTCTGCCCTTTCGTTGCCTTTTGTTCCCACATGGGCTCTGACCCAGAAGAAGCGCATTTCTTTACCTTGCTCTCTTAGTTCGGCCAAGTTTTTTCTGACTTTTACAGCCAATGGATGGAAGTTTTCGGGGTCTTTTAGCAGTTCTAGGGAAGATCTTGAATCGCTAAAGATGTTGAACTTTTTATCTTTTCCCTTTAATGCTAACCGTGTGGCTTCCTTAATGGCATATAATTCTGCTTGGAAGACCGAGCAGAACGCTTCTAGGCCAAACTTTTTAGCTTTTATTTCCCGGTCCCCTAACCACCACGACAGAGCGGCCCCCGTTTTATCCTCGATCTTACTGCCGTCGGTATATATATGAACACCTTCAAGGCTGTGGGTTTGCACCGTTTCCGGGTTCAGGTCCTCTAGGCACTCGAACTCCATGGCCATTGCTTTGGCCGGATGTTCCGCTTCTAGGTAGCTGGCTCTTCGCTCAATTTCTCGGTCACCTAATATATCCGGTAGATGTTCCCCACGCTTAGCCTTGAATATCCGGGCTGCTTCTTTTATTCTCAGATCCAACGGCAGTAGACCCGCTATTATGAGAGTCGAGTTTAGGGAAGCAGTTTTGTAAGATTTCGCAACTTTTTGGGTGAAACCCCTTTGTATGGCGTTAAGTTGCTTTTTCACTAACCATTTTTCTGTTGCCCCCGCCCAGACACTCGCCGCGTACAAAACAATGGGCTCGATGACCGCGACGTATATCGTTCTGATCACCTCCGGGTTCAGCCCCCAGCTAATTTTTGCTGCTCTTGCTAACTGTTTATAGATGTTGGTGGCCTTTTTACATATGTGTGACACATGGTTGTTAAACGTCAGTTTGTTGTCTATAATCAGACCCAATACTTTGATTTGGTCCACCAACTCTATTCGCGTGTCTCCCATGTGCACGACTGGATCGTCATATTTAAGCTTTCTGGTTATCACCATAGCGTTCATTTTGTGGGGAGCAAATTTCAGTTTATTTGCGTTCCCCCAGTCGTACACAAGTTTGAGCACTTTGTTTGCCTCCAGCTGAATTTCCAAAGCAGTGGCCCCGGAGAAGATTAGAACGATATCGTCAGCGAAGGCCTGCGAATACACGTTGTGGTTATCAAGCAGGTTCAACAGCGGGTCCAGCAAGATGTTCCAGAATGTTGGGCCCCCTATTGACCCCTGGACACAACCCTTTGTAGTGTTTTTCGCGTATTCCATGCCCGCATATCTCACTTTGACCATTCTGTTGGTAAAGTAGCTGTCCACCAATGCCCGTAGATTTATTGGACATCCTTTGTCCATAAGACCGCACTTGATTGCCGGCCACCAAGCGCTGTCGAAAGCGCCCTCGATATCCAATGACACCATAAGATTTATTTGCTTCTTTTCCACATTGTTCATGATGTGGTTGGTCATATCGTACAGGGCGTCTTCCGTACAGCGCTGGGGCGTGAAGCCGTATTGTCGCGGGTTGGACTTAGGGAGAACGTGCCATCTTATCCTTTTAATCAACATTCTCTCCAGAATCTTACCAAAGATTGGTAGAAGCCCGATCGGTCTATGTACCTTAGCCTCCGTGTAATCGTCCTTTCCAGGCTTTCGCAAGACAATTACCGTTGCTTCCTTCCACACTGTTGGGAAGTATTCCAGCTCTAGGCATTTGTTTGCGGTCGCCAGAAAAAGTTGTTCGTCCACCATAATAGCTGACGCACATATATCTGCCGTTAGGCCATCGGACCCAGGGGCTTTCTTTGGGTTATTGTTCCTCACCGCACTTCGAAGTTCCTCTAGAGTGAAGGGTGGATCACATGTGTCAGTATTTGACCGAGCCTTCATTCGGTGCGCTTTTTCTCTGGTGACTCTGTGCTGCTGTCGCTCGTCGAGCTCTATGTCGTCTGGAAAGAATGTTCCTGCAAGATGTTCCACTGATTCCTGCGGTGACAAGGCCACGCCATCCCTAGTTAGGGGCAGATCGCCGAATCTCTTCGTCGTGTTTGCTATCACACGATAGACGCCTTCCCAGAGGGTTTCAGAGTCCTGTTTGGTGCAAAATTGTTTCCAACTTTGTGTCTGAGTTGATTGCACCTGCTCTTCATATTTTTCCTTTGCCTCTAGGTATTCTTTTACCACTCGAGGACGCCTATTCAGCGCTGCGTTCGATATTCTGCGCTTTTTCGTGAGCATATCTCTTTTTAATTCCTCTAGCTCGCTGGTCCACCACGGAAAATGGTCCGGATCACGTTTTTTCCTTTTGGGAATGGTCTTAGCACTAGCTAATGTGACAGCATTAGTGTATTTTTGAACAAAAGTCTCCAGCTCAGCCGTGTTGTTAATGTGCTGCAAAGTATCCAGATTGATCGAGTCCTCCTTGAGTGTATCTTCTACTACTTTCCGGAATTCGGTCCATTTTGCTTTTTTTGTGTTATAAAGCCTGGTGCTCGATTCAATCCGAGATGCTTTAGGTTTTTCAATGCCTATCGTCATTTTGATCGTATTGTGATCGGAGCTGGTTATACTCTTGTCAACTTCCCAATGTTGGACCCGAGCCAGTACCTCCGATGTGCACACCGTGATGTCCACGTTGCTCTGCAGAACTCTTTCGCCTCGTACCGTATCAAATGTCGGTACCGACCCCTCATTAAGGATGTGCAGATCAAGTTCATCCACCGCACCCATCACCTCCTCCCCTCGGGCATCCTCTCCCCTGCTACCCCACCATGGGCTCCAGGCATTCACATCTCCGCCTATGATGATGTTGTTTGTGCCAATTTCCTTCATGACCTTTTTAGTTTGATCTATATATGGGCCGATCGGGAGGGTATCTTCAAAATATACCGATATGATCCCCAATCGCCAATTACCGGTTTCTATGACCACTGCAGCTATATTTTCAGTGCACCAGACAGGCTCAGCTATAATATCAAGGTCATTATCATAAATGATAATGGCTGCTTTAACTGGTTTTTGACGATTTTTACGGCATTGGATGATTCTAGTACCGGAATACTCCCTCACCTCCCCCAGTGATCCCACATAAGGCTCCTGTATTAATGCGATACTAGCTTTAAGTTTTTTGGCACCCATCATGAGTTCTTGTGTGGCAAGTTTTTTGCGCTGGAGGTTTGCCTGGAGCGCCAGGCAGTGGCGTGGATTGGAGGAAACGACTGGATTCGTTAGGACCACCTTAGCAATAGGACACTGCGGATCGCGCAAGGGCATCCCATTTCCTCCTTACGGGGCAGTTATTGCTAAACGCATTGTGGTCCGTGTGGTCCTTTTTAGCTCTGACACAATTCTTACATGTTGGGGGCTCTCCCGCTACACGATCGGGGCACTCATTTGCCAGGTGCGGTCCTCCACAGTGGCTGCACAGATTTTCCGTGTCTGGGCAACGTTGTCGCCCATGTCCATACGCGAGACAGCGTGTACACTGAATAAGGGGCGACTGGTCATGCACTTGAACCCGTTGCAGATCGACGTGGATTCTCCCCGCCGTCGTCAGAGCCCGCCACAGTAAAGGCGAGACTTGGAAAACAACATGACATTCGTGTGGGTTCCTTGCCTTTTTCCGATATTTGGCTGTCACTCTAAATTCTGCGTCTGGTATGCTCCCCAAGATCTGGCTGTTTTGGGTTCTGATCGCCTTAATTATTTCTTCATCAGTGTTGTATGACAGCAGGTCCTTTACAATCACTAATGGGTCTTTATTTTGTATGGCTTCTGATCTCAAACCGTTATCAGAGTTCTGGATCCTAGAAGCTACCTTCGTTAGTTCGTTCTTGTCGTGACAGCCTATTATAACTTTTTGCTCCCTGGCCCTCCTGACTCTGTCTATCCTAATTCCGGTCACCCTCGCATCAACCGCCGTTCTAATTTTGCCGATTATTTCCTCACTGCTCTCATCTTGTTCCGATGATATGATCAGTGAGTGGATTGGAGCTCTTGGCTTAGTTACCGGGGCACCAGTAACTGGAGTTGCCTGCGGGTCGACAGAGAGATTAGGTTTGGCCACAGCTTGGGCGTAAGTTAGGGTCTTCTCTATCTTGGTTTCTAGATTGTTTAGGTCATTTCCAGTTTTCAGGGAGTATTCATCCAAGTGGCTTTTCATGTTTTCCTGTACTTTCGCGATACTGAGTTTCAGGTCTTTCCCTACTTTGTTCAGTAGTATGTCCTTCACTTCTTTAATCTCCCTTAGGATCTCCTGACCCTCCACATCAGGAACTGGTTCCTTATCGACCGCTAGAATTTTCGCGGGCCTAGCGCGTGGATTCTGATTCCCCGACGACTGTTTAATTAATTGATACATATCTTGTATACACTGCCAGACCGTTTGTTTTATTGTCCTGGAGATATTTCCTGACATATCCAACTGAGCTTTTGCTTTCTGCATTAGAGCACGGCCCTCAGCTTCAGGTGTTCTTGCTTTGACAACAGTGCTTGAATTAGTTTTTGCCTCGAAGCTGTCTATGCTTTTCCGAACTTTATCCGGCTTTGGTGAAGCGGATTTTTGGCTCTTTGTGGCTTCACTAGTCTGTGGGGTCGTCGATATTGTGTCGGATGTAGATGGTTGGTTAACCACTTTACCAGGAGTTCTGGCAATCATTTTGTCTATAATGAGGGATCTCACGTGTAAATGGCGCGAGTGTCAAAAACGAAAGGACTTGAATGTAATTAGGCTCAAAAAAGCCTGTTGAGTCAAAAGACCCGGTACGAGAATGGGAAGAAATAAAGAAAGTCAATTCGAACAAAACACGTAAAATTGAATATAGAGCAAGTCAAACATACACGATTAAAATATAAAATGCCTCTATCAAAGAGGTATGTCTTAATTATTAATTAAATGAAAAGGGGCGGTAAATTTAAAGGGCGGTAGTAAAGATGCCGACAGACAAAATGTTAATCCACGACTGCAGAATGCAAATACAAACCAACAATACCGTTGTTACAATAATTGAACAGAAATAAAATAAGTCTGTTTTTCTCTACGTAGAGTCGCTAAAGATGTTTAAGTTATGATAAGGGAGGTCCTAATTGGTCCCCCAAGTCCAAAACCGCGAAAAAAATTGGTTAGGTTAAGGTTTTTTGCGACTCTACCAAAGAAAAACAGGAAGGGCTCTATGTAGAGTCCCAATAATAAGTGAAAAAGAAAGATCTACCGAAGCCCCTATATATGTCGAAAACCGCATCCAGATAGGACTAGCGGTTCCTGAGATATCCTAATTTCAAATTTTGCAAGATGGCGGATAAAATGGCCGCCAAAAGCTTTAAAGTAGGATATCTCCGTCAATTTAAAAGATACAGAGTTGCGGTTTTCGGCAAAGTAATCAGCCTAGTTAGCTCTAGCGTAATCTTATAAAAAAGCTAGGAAAAAATGTGAGACTCTATATAGAGTTCGAAGCTCTATGTTCGTCAAGATAGAGCCCCAGCCAACTCAACACCGAAAATCGCAGCTCGCTCCGCCTACTAGGAGCCGAGATATGAAGGTTTAAATTTTTTCAAAATGGCGGATTAGCTGTCAAAACCAGTTTTCAAACCTTCATAACTCCGTCAGTTTTAGTCGTAGAGACCCGTGCTTGGGCTCTTTTGTCTCAGCGTGGCTTACTCTAACTTAATCCGTCAACTTTGGCGCCAAAATATTTCAGGCCTCCGATTTCAGTTTCACCGTGCAGATAATGTAGGGGAGTCTCTAACGAGACCAATACAAAAATCCGCAATCCTCCACGACCCCCGGTTCGCCTAAACTTTTCCAAAATGGCCGCCGAGCTGTCAAAACTCGGCGGGAAAACGGAATATCTCGGGTTCTATAAGTCGTAGAAGATCGGGGTTTTCGACAGGTGGCTCAGCGGGTCTTTGGCTACAATTCGGGATCGGTTTAACGCAAAAATAATTTTTGGCGCCAAAATCAAGAAATACCTATATATTCTAAAAGTAGACTTAAAACTATGAACAACAGTGAAAACCGCAGCTCTCTATCTTGATTACAGCCCCAGTACACCCGGTTTTAACATTTCCAAGATGGCCGACAAAATGGCGGATTTCAAACAATTTCCGACTGGAAGGGCCTAGAGACTCGGGATTTGGGTTAATAGAAGCCGAAATAGTCACTTAAAGTTATTACAGTTGTTAAATTTTGTATTTTATGAATACTTTTTGAATTATTTAAGAAAATGATTAAAAAATCGATATCTCAGAAACTAGAAATAGCAAAATTATAAATGAGGTGTCTAAAAATGTATAAAAATGAGACGCTTTAGAATAAATATAATATCAAAAAATTTTCATACAATTAATTTGAGATATTGCCAAAAAACGGTTTGAACGAGTAAAATTTGTATATTTTTAGAAAAACGGCTCCAGGAAAGCGAAATAATTCCAGAAAATTCCGAAAATATTTTTCCTCTCTAGAAGACCCTAGCGCGCACCAAAAAACACTTTAAAACGTATAGGTCATCGATTTGGTTTGCGAGTTATAGCTATTCAACTTAAGGTCTAATTTACAATTTTAAATTAATATAACTTTTTATTTAAATGTTCAAAAATTATTCTAAAACTTGCAAACGGCTTCTATTATAACATAACTGTCTCACAGCTTGCAAAAAATGACGTTGCTATCTCCACTCCTTCGAGAAACACGTGGCCACGTGGTTTTAACTTTTCCGGGTTTCCCGGGAAAACCACTAAGTTTCAAGGTCAGAAAAAAATAAACAAATGTAGTACTCGTGAGTGTCCAACTGATGCAAAAAAGTATTGAAAGATTGGTCCACAGTTGCCGGAGTTATTAATGAAAAAGTGTTTTAAATTTGGTACATAACCTTTAAAAATCCAGTTTTTCAGCTCCTGAATATGTAAAACTGCAATCCAGGAAAAACACTTTACGGCACTTTATAGCACTCAACTTTCCACAAATTTTGACACCAAAATCACCTCAATATGATCACTTTAACCAATTTTTTCGATTTTTTTAGTGCGGAGCACGTGGATTTTGCTGCTTTCTCGGGCGCGGATCGATCGCAACTGGGTTAGGTTAGGTTAGGTTAGGTTAGGTTAGGTTAGGTTAGGTTAGGTTAGGTTAGGTTCCCCCCCGATGGTTGCTCGCCTTGTCGTGGCGGGGGGGCTCTAGTAACCGTGGTTGTGGAAGTCCACGGTGAAGCAAAGAGGCAACCGGGCCGGCTTGTTGAGGAGCCAGGCTGGCCCGAGGAGGGCGCTCCCAGCGGGCTGTACAAGTCCGCTGCGGACGCGCTAGGAGGTGGGACCGCGGGAGAAGAGGAGTGCCGGTATTACGGTGCGCCGTTCTCCCTATCTCTCGCGGCCGTGGCGAGATCGCAGGGGGTAGGGAGCTCGCAATCCGTATCCCCTGCGAGCTGGCGAGGCCGTTCCCTGGGAACGGCACTGGTGGGGCCGCAGAGGAGGAGGCATGTTGGTATAACGGTGCGCCGCTTGCCCTATCCTCTGCGGCCGAGGTGTGGTCGGTGGCAGAGCCACGTACCAGATCTGCCACATGGCCTCCTAGTAGCAGACTCTCGATGGAGTCTGCTACAGTACTGGTGGAGTGGAGGCCGAGGAGGAGGGTGTGATCTGCCTAGTGTTCCCGGCAGATCACGCCGTGTAGGAGGTCGGGGTGGGAGGACCTCGTGGATGGAGGAGTGATCCACGAGCTTCTTCCACCCCGAGACGTGGAGGGTCCGCGAGAGCGGACAGCACCGGCGGGTTCGCGGAAGAATGCGAAAGCGTCCCCGCGTTCCCGCCCTAATGGTGCCAGGTGGAACACCGCGGGGTTTAGTGGGTATACCCCGACCTTTTCAGGACGGAGCAGTGCCCTTGTCAGGGCGCCGGGAGTCCCACACATCGTGCGTAACGCATTCCCCGCGTCAAAAAAAAAAAAAAAAAAAGGTTAGGTTAGGTTAGGTTAGGTTAGGTTAGGTTAGGTTAGGTTAGGTTAGGTTTTTTTTTTTTTTTTTTTTTTTTTTTTTTTTTTTTTCGCATACCTCCAACATGATCGGAGTCTTTTTATATCCAATTATTTTTGTTTTTACAGCAGTCATCACTTTTGTGCATCTTGTACTTATTAAACGTTCTGCTAATCTTGTTATATTCTTTTACGGGTGGGATTCTATTGTCTACTTTATCTCTATCTATTTATTGATTCTTTATTTATTTATTTTCAATATTTTGATAACTTTATATATTTTTTACATTGTTTTTAAATGGCTTTATTTTATGTAACTTTTAAATTTTTATAATATTTACTTTCACAAAGCTGCACCTTATCTTTGCTTATTTTCTTTCTATTATAATTTATGCTTGACTGTAATATGCACTAGATATTCAGAAAAACATTAATTTCTTATGTCTTGTTTCGATTTATTACCAATGTTACAATTTTTTCACAGTACTCTATAAAATGATTCCTCTGTTTACTTTCCATTATTTCACATATAGTTTTTCTATCTATTTTTGTATTTATTCTTTGTTCTAGCTCGTACCTATCTTTGCTGTGAATTGGGCATTCTATCAGTATATGAATTAGGGTTTCCGGAGTTTCGTCATCGCAGGGACACGACGGGTTGTCCTTACGCTTAAAACGGTTTAAGTATTCGGAGAACCCGCCATGCCCCGTCAGTATTTGTGTCCTGAGCATTGTAATGTTCACCTTTTTCATTATCTTGTACGCCGACGTCACGCTTGGGAAGAACATTTTTGTTGTTGATGCCGTGCTACTTTCTATATACCTTTTGTTCCACAGTTCAAGTGTCTCAAAACGTATATTTCTTTTAACAAATGAAATAGGGCATCTGTCGTAATCTGGTTTTCGTTTGGAGTTTTCAGCGGCTTCTTTGGCCAATGTATCGGCTCTTTCATTACCCACTAGTCCAGCGTGTGCCTTAATCCAAAACAGTGATACTTTTTTATTTTGGAGAGACAACACTCTCAGGTTGTCTCTAATTTCTACCGCTAATGGATGGAGGCAGTCATAATTTTGTATTGTATGAAGAGCTGCCATTGAGTCGCTGAAAACCCCAAACGATGCCGCGTTTTTACGTTTCATTATCTCCCTTGACGCCACGCATACAGCAAGAAGTTCTGCCTGGTAGACTGTGCTGTAACTTGGGAGTGCGAGTTTGATGGCACGAGTCTCGGCTCCCCCAATCCATATTGACAGAGCCGCACCCACTTTGCCACCGATCTTGCTCCCGTCTGTATAGATGTGTACGTCCAGTCCATTTTCAGCATCTACTTGCTCTTGGGTCACCAGGCTAGACACCTCAATCTTGATTTGCTCTGCGGGGTGTAAAGCACCAACGGCCGGGGCCATCCTCTCGACTTCTCTGTCTTCTGGTATTGTCGAAGACACTCCTTTTCGAGCCTTGTAGAGTAAAGCGGCTTCACGGATACGAAGGTCGAGTGGAAGTATTCCCGCTATTGCCAGAGCCGCATTCAAGGAAACGGTGCGGTATGCTTTGCACAACTTTTGGGCTATGCCTCGCTGCACCGTTCCCAGGTGCTTTATCACTCCAAGCTTGTCGGCGGCTTGCGCCCAGGCGCTGGCGGCGTATAGAACAATTGGCTCCACCGTTGCAGTATAAATTATTCTTATTACTTCGGGGTGGAGCCCCCAGCTGGCTTTGGCTGCTCTGCACAACTGCTTGTATACTCCGATGGCTTTTCGGCAGACGGACGAGACGTGAGCGTTGAATGTCAGTTTGTCGTCGATGGTGACACCCAACATCTTCATTTCACCTTTCATACTGATGGGAACTCCGCCCATGCTCAGGCGTGGGGTGTCATATTTCAGTTTTCTCGTTATGACCATTGCACTGGTCTTTTGTGGTGCAAATTTTAACTTGTTATGAACACCCCACACCCAAACTTGTTCGAGAGCGGTGTTCGCTATCTGATTCACTTCATGTGTGGTGTCACCATCGAAGACCAACACGACATCGTCAGCGAAGGCCTGGCAGTAGTATCCCCCACTCTCCAGGTTTTTGAGCAATGGGTCCAGAAGAAGGTTCCACAATATGGGTCCCCCAATGGAGCCTTGGACACAGCCTTTGCTAGTGCGTTTTACAATTTCCGCTCCGGCGTACCTAACTTTGACCTTTCTGTCTTGCAAGTAACTGTCAAAGATCCGCCTCAAGTTCAAGGGACATCTTTCCTCCGCCAGACGGACTCTGATGGCTGGCCACCATGCACTATCGAAAGCCCCCTCTATATCCAACGAAATCATCACTATTATTTTCTTTTCATCCAGCTTTTTGTGAATGTGTTTCATCAGTGTGTAGAGGGAGTCTTCCGTGCTTCTCTGTGGCATGAATCCGTACTGGCGGGTACTCATCCTTGGTAACAGATGGAACTTGAGGCGAGCCACCAGCATTTTTTCCAGTATTTTCCCTAGTATTGAAAGAAGCCCAATGGGTCTATAAGCTTTAGGACTTGTGTAGTCGTCTTTCCCTGGTTTTCTTAAGACGATCACCGTAGCTATCTTCCAATCTTCGGGAAAATGATGGTAAGTTAGGCATTTGTTCATTATCGCCAAGAAGAGTTCTGGATTAGTCTCAACGGCATTCACGCATATATCAGCAGTTAGGCCGTCCTCACCTGGGGCTTTCTTGGGGTTGAAAGAACTGCACGCTTTCTTTAATTCGAACATTGTGAACGGAGGATCGCAAGTTTCACCTTGTTCACCTGCGTTCACTTCTTCAGCTTTGGTTCTAATTTGCTGGTGATGAGAATCATCCATCGCTGGAGAGTCTTCTGGATAAAAGGTCTCGGCCAGAAACTTGGCTGAGCCCTTCTCGTCCATCACTTCTCCTTCTTTGATTAGCGGTATGTCCTCTTCTCTGCGTGCAGTTCTTCCAATCACCCTGTAGATCCCCTCCCAAACCCCTTCCCTGTCCTGTTTGCTGCAAAACTCCTTCCAGCTCTCGATTTGGGCCCTGGAAGCATGGAGCTCATACTCTTCTTTCTCTTTTAGGTATTCCTCCACAACTTTCGACCTACGGGCTGGCGCTGCACAACGTACTCTACGCTTCTTGGTGGCGACTGACCTCTTCAATTCAGCTAACCTCTCGGACCACCACGGCAGGGTAAGTACATCCCTTGATTTCTTTTTAGGCATAGATGCCGTACACGCATCTTGTATTGCATTTGTGAGGGTGCCAATAGTCCTATCGATTTGTTCCACGGTGTCTATTTTATTTATTGTGTTTAGTGTAAGATCCCGTTCTTGGCAAAATTGGTGGAATTTATTATTAAAGTCAGACCAATTCGCTTTCTTTGTATTAAAGACTCTCGTGGTTCTGAGGACCTTGACGCCCCCACACCTTTTCAAAAGGATGTCAAATACTATGCCGTTGTGGTCCGAGCTTGTCAGACCTTCATCAACCTTCCAGTCGCCAACCAAGTCCAGTATGTCCGTGGAGCAAGCGGTCACGTCTACGTAACTTGTGTAGCGCTTTCCTCCTCTAATCGTGTCGAAAGTTGGGATTTCACCTGTGTTTAGAACATTGAGCTCCAGCTCCCCCAGGACCCCCGCCATTTCGTCTCCTCTGTGGCATATAATTGGGCTTCCCCACCACGTGCTTTTCGCATTTGCATCTCCTCCAATAAGCCAACTCCTGGAACCGATCTCTTCCTTAATTTTTCTGAGGTGATCTAATCGTGGTTCTATGGGCTGGTCCTTCTCGAAGTAATAGGAAACCATGGTGATTTCCCAAGCATCAGTCCGGATTCCCACCACAACGATGTTGTTTGTGGTGAGTTTTGGGTATTGTACTACAGTTAAGTTATTATCGAACACGACTATTGCCGCCTTCACAATACCATTCCCAGGACTGATGCTTTGAAACACCCTGATTCCCTTGCGGCTCTTCATAACTTTGTCGGCTCCCAAATAGGGCTCCTGGACAAGTGCCAATGCTACACCTCGTTTCTGGGACTCGATCAACAATTCGTTGGTTGCCAATTTTTTCCGCTGAAGGTTTGCTTGGACTATTTTGTATGGTAATTCCTTGCTCTGGTCGCCCTCAGCAGTACGCTATCGACGTCCGAGCCAGTTCATCCCATTTACGTCGTGTTGGGCAGTCGCGGGCAAAGGCGTTATGTTCGGTCTTTCCCAACTTGGCAGCGGTGCAATTCCGACATTTAGGGGGTATCTCCGCCAGCCAATCTGCACATTCAGATCTTAAGTGTGGGCCGCCACAATGGCTGCACATATCTGCTGTCTCTGTGCAGTGACGCCTTCCATGTCCATAGCCCAAACATCTTGTGCATTGAACCAGCGGAGACTGATCATCCACCCTTATCTGTTGCAAATCAATGCGAACTGTTCCCAATTCGATTGCTCTTCGCCAAATAATGGGAGAGACACGGACTATGACGTGTCCAATATGGGGATTTCTCGCCCTTCTTCGGTAGCGGACCTCCATTCTGTTTTCCTCTTCGCCGAGGCCGAGAAAGACCTCCCGGTTCTGGTTCCGTAAGGCTTTAATTACGTCTTCATCCTTATGAATGTTGAGTACACCATACAGAACCAGAAGCGGGTCCTTGTTTCTCACCTCCTCGACGCAGAGGTCGGTTCCTTCCTTTTGCAATCTGCCTCTTGCTCTGTCTCTTTCTTCCGTCGTCTTGAAACCCATTATCACTTTTCTATCTCTTGCCTTCCTGACTCTTTCCACTGTCACCCACCCTTCCTTAGCGTCAACAACTTTTCGCACTTTATTCAAAATATCGTCTCCTGACTCCGTTTCATCCTTAGAAGAGACCACCACCGAGTGCAACGTGCTTCGTCCCAGGTGGGGTTTTATACCACCGTTGTTAGACGCTGCTACGCTTGCGTAAGTGGTAGTAGTTGCCATCCGCTCCAAGATGTTTCCTTGCTTATCCATCGATGCCTTTAAGTCCTCCAGCTTTTTACTGTATTCCATTAAAAGTTTGGTTTGATGCTCCAATTGTGAAGCAATTGGAGTTTCAGTCACATCAACCGAGAAAGTGGAGTTAATTTCGGCTGGCGCGTTATCTTCACCTCTAGGTGCTACTTTCTTTGGTTCAACTTTCCTCTTGGCTTCTGCTTCCGACTCTTTCACCAACTCGTAGAGTCTGTCTAAAGACTCTGTCACGCTCGTCTTTATTTCCGATTTTATGTTCCTGGAGTTATTTAAATTAAGTTTTGCCTTATTAAGACAATATCTTGCTTCTAGGGTCCTATTTTCATATTTAGTTTTTGGTGAAGTGCCTTTATTGTCAGGGATTTTTCGTGCAGCTGTCGAGGATCTCTTGTCTTGTGACAAAATCTGTGTCGATTTTGTATTAGCAGGACCTGCCTGCGTCGTCTGACTCGACTGAGACATACTGGCTGAGAGAGATGATTCTGAGCTTGCCGCTTCCCAGTCTCCTATGCTGCGTCTGACATTTGTTTGCTCATCTTTCTCAGGTGAAGAAACAACTCCGATCCTCTTTGCTGGTGTCCTATGCACCGACATGTTGGGGATATACACGTCAGAGGTGTAAATTAATTATAAATAATATACAAAACGAGTTTTGTAAGAGAACAAAATGTTATTGTTACTATAAAGATAAAGTATAAGTAAATAAGAGTTTAACTACTCTTAGTCAGCCTAAAAAGCGGCCAAAGTGACCTGTCAAAGATGTCAATATAAAACAAGACTCAAAAAAGTCTTAAAAACAAAGAGAATATAAAAATAAAATTTCGTAAATTGATCGAAGTGATATCCCAAAGCCACACAAGGGTGGGTTGGGCGGGGAAATTTTTCGTTTTTCAGGTGCCGGATCTCGGCGTGCGACACGTCGTTGGATGCGGCTTGCGACGCTGGACAAGATGGTAAGTATTTTCAGGGTAGCGGTAATAGAAAAAATTTGGGAAATTTAGAAAAAACCCTGAAAAGTGGGTGTTTTTGAAAAAGTCAATATGGCGGATGGCGCGCAAGCGCGTCGTCCCGCAGTCAGGATGTGAAGAACAATGCACCAGGCTATTGAGAGTTTGAATCACGCGAATCGGTTAAGCCGATCGCGAGTTATGCAAATTTGAAATTTAACAATGTATGAAAAAACTGAAATTTCGCTAAAAACTGAAAATTTCGCGCAAGATCGCTCCAAAAAGTGCACAGCACACTCGGGTCAAATTAAACACGCAGGAAAAACAAAAAAGTCCGATCAAAATGTCAATATTTTCAGTCGAGATATAGTTAGTTTTAAAAATGTCGAGGTTGACCAGGTAGCCTCGGTCGGTAGGTATTCTATAGAATTAAGTTTTAATTTGAAATTTTTCGTTTTTCAGGTGCCGGATCTCGGCGTGCGACACGTCGTTGGATGCGGCTTGCGACGCTGGACAAGATGGTAAGTATTTTCAGGGTAGCGGTAATAGAAAAAATTTGGGAAATTTAGAAAAAACCCTGAAAAGTGGGTGTTTTTGAAAAAGTCAATATGGCGGATGGCGCGCAAGCGCGTCGTCCCGCAGTCAGGATGTGAAGAACAATGCACCAGGCTATTGAGAGTTTGAATCACGCGAATCGGTTAAGCCGATCGCGAGTTATGCAAATTTGAAATTTAACAATGTATGAAAAAACTGAAATTTCGCTAAAAACTGAAAATTTCGCGCAAGATCGCTCCAAAAAGTGCACAGCACACTCGGGTCAAATTAAACACGCAGGAAAAACAAAAAAGTCCGATCAAAATGTCAATATTTTCAGTCGAGATATAGTTAGTTTTAAAAATGTCGAGGTTGACCAGGTAGCCTCGGTCGGTAGGTATTCTATAGAATTAAGTTTTAATTTGAAATTTTTCGTTTTTCAGGTGCCGGATCTCGGCGTGCGACACGTCGTTGGATGCGGCTTGCGACGCTGGACAAGATGGTAAGTATTTTCAGGGTAGCGGTAATAGAAAAAATTTGGGAAATTTAGAAAAAACCCTGAAAAGTGGGTGTTTTTGAAAAAGTCAATATGGCGGATGGCGCGCAAGCGCGTCGTCCCGCAGTCAGGATGTGAAGAACAATGCACCAGGCTATTGAGAGTTTGAATCACGCGAATCGGTTAAGCCGATCGCGAGTTATGCAAATTTGAAATTTAACAATGTATGAAAAAACTGAAATTTCGCTAAAAACTGAAAATTTCGCGCAAGATCGCTCCAAAAAGTGCACAGCACACTCGGGTCAAATTAAACACGCAGGAAAAACAAAAAAGTCCGATCAAAATGTCAATATTTTCAGTCGAGATATAGTTAGTTTTAAAAATGTCGAGGTTGACCAGGTAGCCTCGGTCGGTAGGTATTCTATAGAATTAAGTTTTAATTTGAAATTTTTCGTTTTTCAGGTGCCGGATCTCGGCGTGCGACACGTCGTTGGATGCGGCTTGCGACGCTGGACAAGATGGTAAGTATTTTCAGGGTAGCGGTAATAGAAAAAATTTGGGAAATTTAGAAAAAACCCTGAAAAGTGGGTGTTTTTGAAAAAGTCAATATGGCGGATGGCGCGCAAGCGCGTCGTCCCGCAGTCAGGATGTGAAGAACAATGCACCAGGCTATTGAGAGTTTGAATCACGCGAATCGGTTAAGCCGATCGCGAGTTATGCAAATTTGAAATTTAACAATGTATGAAAAAACTGAAATTTCGCTAAAAACTGAAAATTTCGCGCAAGATCGCTCCAAAAAGTGCACAGCACACTCGGGTCAAATTAAACACGCAGGAAAAACAAAAAAGTCCGATCAAAATGTCAATATTTTCAGTCGAGATATAGTTAGTTTTAAAAATGTCGAGGTTGACCAGGTAGCCTCGGTCGGTAGGTATTCTATAGAATTAAGTTTTAATTTGAAATTTTTCGTTTTTCAGGTGCCGGATCTCGGCGTGCGACACGTCGTTGGATGCGGCTTGCGACGCTGGACAAGATGGTAAGTATTTTCAGGGTAGCGGTAATAGAAAAAATTTGGGAAATTTAGAAAAAACCCTGAAAAGTGGGTGTTTTTGAAAAAGTCAATATGGCGGATGGCGCGCAAGCGCGTCGTCCCGCAGTCAGGATGTGAAGAACAATGCACCAGGCTATTGAGAGTTTGAATCACGCGAATCGGTTAAGCCGATCGCGAGTTATGCAAATTTGAAATTTAACAATGTATGAAAAAACTGAAATTTCGCTAAAAACTGAAAATTTCGCGCAAGATCGCTCCAAAAAGTGCACAGCACACTCGGGTCAAATTAAACACGCAGGAAAAACAAAAAAGTCCGATCAAAATGTCAATATTTTCAGTCGAGATATAGTTAGTTTTAAAAATGTCGAGGTTGACCAGGTAGCCTCGGTCGGTAGGTATTCTATAGAATTAAGTTTTAATTTGAAATTTTTCGTTTTTCAGGTGCCGGATCTCGGCGTGCGACACGTCGTTGGATGCGGCTTGCGACGCTGGACAAGATGGTAAGTATTTTCAGGGTAGCGGTAATAGAAAAAATTTGGGAAATTTAGAAAAAACCCTGAAAAGTGGGTGTTTTTGAAAAAGTCAATATGGCGGATGGCGCGCAAGCGCGTCGTCCCGCAGTCAGGATGTGAAGAACAATGCACCAGGCTATTGAGAGTTTGAATCACGCGAATCGGTTAAGCCGATCGCGAGTTATGCAAATTTGAAATTTAACAATGTATGAAAAAACTGAAATTTCGCTAAAAACTGAAAATTTCGCGCAAGATCGCTCCAAAAAGTGCACAGCACACTCGGGTCAAATTAAACACGCAGGAAAAACAAAAAAGTCCGATCAAAATGTCAATATTTTCAGTCGAGATATAGTTGGGTTAGGTTAGGTTAGGTTAGGTTAGGTTAGGTTAGGTTAGGTTAGGTTAGGTTAGGTTAGGTTAGGTTAGGTTAGGTTAGGTTAGGTTAGGTTAGGTTAGGTTAGGTTAGGTTAGGTTAGGTTAGGTTAGGTTAGGTTAGGTTAGGTTAGGTTAGGTTAGGTTAGGTTAGGTTAGGTTAGGTTAGGTTAGGTTAGGTTAGGTTAGGTTAGGTTAGGTTAGGTTAGGTTAGGTTAGGTTAGGTTAGGTTAGGTTAGGTTAGGTTAGGTTAGGTTAGGTTAGGTTAGGTTAGGTTAGGTTAGGTTAGGTTAGGTTAGGTTAGGTTAGGTTAGGTTAGGTTAGGTTAGGTTAGGTTAGGTTAGGTTAGGTTAGGTTAGGTTAGGTTAGGTTAGGTTAGGTTAGGTTAGGTTAGGTTAGGTTAGGTTAGGTTAGGTTAGGTTAGGTTAGGTTAGGTTAGGTTAGGTTAGGTTAGGTTAGGTTAGGTTAGGTTAGGTTAGGTTAGGTTAGGTTAGGTTAGGTTAGGTTAGGTTAGGTTAGGTTAGGTTAGGTTAGGTTAGGTTAGGTTAGGTTAGGTTAGGTTAGGTTAGGTTAGGTTAGGTTAGGTTAGGTTAGGTTAGGTTAGGTTAGGTTAGGTTAGGTTAGGTTAGGTTAGGTTTTTTTTTTTTTTTTTTTTTTTTTTTTTTTTTTTTTTTTTTTTTTTTTTTTTTTTTTTCGCTCTACCTCCAACGTTATCGGAGCCTGTATTTGCCTTTTCGTTTATATGCAAATACTATTTTCTTCTAGTCTATTCTCGCATATAACGCTTCTTACTCTTTCTCAGCACACTGTTTCTTTCTTTCCTTCATTCTTTATCGTTTTCTCTTCTATGGGTGAGTTTTCTAATTAAAACCTACTGCTTTAATAATTTTCGTAGTTTGTGACTATGTTTTCTATTACGGGCAGTAAAGACAGTACACTTTATTTATTTTTCTACTACCTTTTCTCTTCTCTTTTACATTTTATTATTATTTTTACTTCTAATATTGCTACTCTTTTATATATATTTTTCTATCTTATACAATTATACTTATCACTAATATATACCACAATATATTATGTAAGTACATTTTTTCTCTAGGTTTTGTTTCTTTCTATTACAATTTTGGTTAATTTTACACAATACTCAATAAACTTATCTCTATCCTTGCTTGCTATTATTTCCTTTACACTTTCCCTATCTAATTTTCTATTTAGTTTCTGCTCTATATTATATCTGTCGTACCCGAATACAGGACACTCGAGTAAAATGTGTGGGACTGTCTCTTTTACTACTGGGTCGCAGGTGCATGATGGGTTCTCCTTGCACTTGAACCGGTGCAGGTACTCGGAGAAACCACCATGCCCCGTCATTATTTGTGTGAGTACACTGTTGACGCCAATTTTCCTGCTTAGTTTATAGGCCACAAGTGCATCAGGAAGAAACAGCTTTGTCACCGATGCTGTATTGCCTTCGACGTATCTCCGGTTCCATTCGTCGATAGTAGCCTCGCGAATGCTTCTCTTGACGAAGGAAACCGGACACAGGTCGTAATCAGCTTTACGTTTCGAGTTTTTCGCCGCTTCTTTCGCTAGCGTGTCCGCCCTCTCATTACCGTCCAGTCCCGCGTGTGCTTTAATCCAGTACAACGCAATCAGCTTGTTCTGGAGAGAAAGGGTTTTTACGTTTTCTCTTATCTCTACGGCAAGTGGGTGTAGGCAACTGTGGTTTTGGACGGTTTGCAGGGCGGCCATGGAGTCGCTGTATATTGCGAAGCTCTGAGCGGGATGGTGCATTGCTTCCCGGGTCGCTCTACAGATCGCCAGAAGTTCAGCCTGGTAGACCGTGCAGTAGTTTTCTAGAGCGTATTTGAGGGCTTTCGTCTCCGAGTGGCGGTTCCATATGGAAACCGCCGCTCCAACTCGACCCTCGATCTTGCTGCCATCTGTGAACATCCGAATGTCATATTCGGAGTTGGCATCGACTTGCTCTCGGTCTACCAGGTTCCTAAATCCTATATCTGTTCGTTCGGACGGGTGCGGGGCTTGTAAAGCTGAAACCATCCTCTCAACCTCTCTGTCTTTCAACATGAGTTGTGGCAGTCCTCTCTTTGCTTCGTACAGCTGTGCCGCTTCGCGAATTCTGAGGTCGAGTGGCAAGATACCCGCCAGCGCCAGCACCGAATGGAGAGATACAGTACGGTAAGCTTTGCAGATTTGCTGTGCGATCCCACGTTGCACCGAATCTAGCTGCTTTCTTATACCTACTCTTTCGGAAGCCGGCGCCCATACACTTGCGGCGTACAAAATAATGGGCTCTACCGTTGCGACGTAGATAATTTTTATTACATCCGGGTTGAGCCCCCAACTGGTTTTTGCGGCCCTAGTAAGCTGTTTGTATATACCCAGAGCTTTTCTGCAGGCGCCCGCCACATGCTGCTTGAATGTTAGTCGGTCATCAATTGTGACGCCCAGCAACTTTATCTCCCTCGACGTAGCGATAGGAACTCCTCCCATGTATAGCCGTGGGGTGTCGTATTTTAGCTTCCGCGTGATTACCATGGAGTTGGTTTTGTGCGGGGCAAAATTGAGCTTGTTAGCGACACCCCACGCCCTCACATGCTCGAGGGTATCATTCGCCCGTCGTTCGATATCAAGTGCTGTGTCCGCGTCGAATACCAACACCACATCATCAGCGAACGCCTGACAGTATTCGCCTCTCTTTTCTAGGCTTTTAAGGAGCGGGTCGAGCAAGAGGTTCCATAGGATCGGTCCTCCTATGGAGCCCTGGACGCAACCCTTACTTGTGCTTTTAGAGTATTCCTCCCCAGCGTAGCGTACTCTGACTCTCCTATCCCTGAGGTAGCTGTCCATCACTAGCCTAATATTTATTGGGCACCGTTCTTCAGCCAGCCGAACCCTCATGACCGGCCACCAGGCGCTATCGAAGGCTCCCTCTATGTCCAATGATACAATTGTGATTATTTTCTTTTGATTAAGCTTTCTATTTATATGCTGCATTAGGACATAGAGGGAGTCCTCGGTGCTCCTCTGTGGCATGAAGCCAAATTGGCGGCTACTCAATTTCGGCAAGAGATGGAATTTCAGACGAGCTACGATCATCTTCTCGTATATTTTTCCTAAAATAGGTAATAGGCCAATTGGTCTATACGACTTTGGTGTGCTGTAGCTCGCCTTTCCTGGCTTCCTCAGGATTATAACAACTGCCTCCTTCCACTCTGTGGGGAAGTGGTGGAGCCTTAGGCACCTATTTAGGAGAGCCAGAAACACGTCAGGGTCGGCCTCAATCGCTTGTTGGCATATATCGGCGGTAAAGCCTTCGATGCCTGGGGCTTTTTTCGGGTTAAAGGATCTGCACGCTGTTCGAAGTTCAGCCAAGGTAAAAGGTGGGTCGCCAGTGTCATAATGTTGATCACCATTTACCTCCTCGGCTTTTGCTCTTGTACAGCTGTGGTCGGTATTATCATCGCCGATGAGATCCTCAGGGTAAAAGGTTTCGGCAAGATACTTTGCAGATTCCTTTGCGTCTAGCGTGGATCCATCCTTATCCAACGGCAGATCCTCTCCCCTTTGCGTCGTTCTTCCAATAACCCTATATATCCCCTCCCAGACCCCCTCCCTATCCTGTTTCCCGCAAAAGTCCTTCCAGCTCTCTATGACAGCCTTTTCAGCCTCTGTCTCATACTCCTTTTTTATTTTCAGGTATTCGTCAACCACCAGCGTTCTTCTTGTGGGAGCTGCATTTCTGATTCTCCGCTTCCTAGTGGAGACCTCAGCTTTCAGGTCAGCGAGTCTACTAGACCACCACGGTAAGTTTATTTCTTCCTTATTCTTTTTAACTGGCATTGATTCTAGACATGATAATGTGATGATATCTGTATATTGGTGTATTATTTTATCTAATTCTTCTATAGTTTTAATTTTGTCAATGTATAACTTTGATATTTTTCGTTCAGCTTTTAATTCATTGAATTTATTAGTAAATTTTTCCCAATCTGCCTTTTTTGTGTTAAATTTTCTTGTGGTTCTATTAATTTTTATTCCTTTAGATTTCTTTAGTCGAATACCAAATACAATACCGTTGTGGTCTGAGCTCGTCAATCCTTCGTCTACCTTCCAGTCGTCCACTAGGTTTAGCAAGTCAGTTGAGCATGCAGTGATATCCACGAAACTGTGGTAGCATTTGCCACCTCTTATGGTATAGAAAGTTGGGGTTGTTCCCTGGTTAACAATATTAAGGTTCATTTCCCCGAGTGCCCCAGCCACCTCATTTCCTCTGTCGTCAATTTTTAAGCTACCCCACCAGGTGTTCTTTGCGTTTGCGTCCCCTCCAATTATCCACTTTCTAGACGCAAATTTTTGCTCTACCTTTTTTAGGTGGTTCAGGTACGGTCCCAGAGGCTGATCCGGCTCGAAGTAGAACGAGACGAGCGTGATCCTCCAGGCTGTGGTTTGGATCCCTACCACTACGATGTTCTTAGTGGTAAGTTCTGGGTACTGGATAACATTGAGTTCTGGGTCAAAGACAGCTATTGCAGCTTTGACAGTACCCTCTTCCGTCCCAGTGCTCTGGAAGATCCGCACGCCTCGATAAGCCTTCATGGTTGCACCGCCGCCAACATAAGGTTCCTGGAGGAGGGCTACGGACGCCTTCTGATTTTTAGCAGCCAACATAAGTTCATCCGTGGCTAGTTTCTTGCGCTGCAAGTTAGCTTGGAACACCTTATATGGGGTTTTATCGCCTTGGTCGCCTTTAGCAGTAGGCAACAGAAGCACGGGCTAGTGCATCACGTTTTCGGCGTACTGGGCAATCTTGGCTAAAAGTGTTATGGGCCACGTTGTCGAGCTCTGCCTTCATGCAATTACGGCATTGTGGTGGGATGTTCGCCCTCCAGTCTGCACACTCTGTCTTTAAGTGGGGTCCACCGCAATGACTACAAAGGTCCGCTGTTCCCTTGCAAAAACGCTTACTGTGGCCGTATTCCAGACATCTACTGCATTGGACCAGAGGAGACTGGTCCTCCACCTTTACGCGCTGCAAGTCTATATGCACGTATTTCTGCTCGAGGGCCCTCTTCCATATAGTGGGCGACACGTTGACCACTATATGCCCAGTATGAGGATTTCTTGTCTTTCTCCTATACTTAACGCTCACTCTATCTTCCCCTTCACCGAGGCCGTGAAAAACCACTTTGTTCTGATTTTTGAGAGCCTTAAGAACGTCGTCATCAGTATTAACCAAAAGGACATCCCTAAGGATCAAAAGAGGGTCTTTGTTTTTTACTTCCTCGACAGAGAGGCCTTTCCCTTCTTTTTCCAGTCTATTCTGTAGCTTGTTCCGTTCTTCAACTGTGCCAAAACCCATTATGATTTTTCTATCCTTAGCTTTTCTTACTCTCTCTACTTGAATCCAGCCTTCCTTGGCATCGACCAGTTTCCTAACTTTTTCTAGTACTTCTTCCCCAGTGTCAGTTTCATTTTCTGATGTGACTACGACGGAATGTAGCGTACTGCGTTTCGGCAATTGGCTTCCGCTATTGACAGCAGTCACATCCGCGTATGTCGGGGGTTTCACTTGCTCTAGGGCTTCTTTGTGGCTCAAGATGTTTTCATTGAGTACTTCTATTCTATTGTTAGTCAACTGCAAGAGCTTCATGTGTTCGTCAAGTTTGGTCCCGAGTGAACTCATGTCGCTATCTACCATATAGGTGCGGTCTGCTGCTGGAGTGGCAGTAACCGAATTTTTTGGGCTTGTTTCTGCCTCTTTCACCAGTTGGTAGAGTCGGTCTAAGGATTCGATGACTGACGTTTTTATTTCTTTTTTAATGGTTTTTGAAGCATTCAGTTGCATTTTGGCTCTTAGAAGTTGGGCTCGCGCTTCTTGCGTTTTATTGGCGTATTTTTTCCCTATCGGGGCGTCTTTTTCCACCGGTATAGTTAAGATGACTGCACCGGTAGATGGTCCCTTCTTTTCTAATGCTAGAGTAGCCTTTTTGGTTTCCGTGGTCGGCTCAGTTGGCGCTGCTGGCGCAGCCGGTCTTGCTGCCCTTTCAGGGCTGGTGTCGTCTAGCACTTCTATCAGCGTAGGCGTGGGGTCAGTATTTTCCGCTTCCCACTCGTCGATACTGCGCCTCGATTTTGATGGCTGGGGGGGTGAGCTTTTCCCCTCGGCCTTCTTCATGGGTGTTCTGTGCCCAAACATTATGGAGGGAGCGTCCTAAAATCAAACTGGTAGCCAAAGTTTGTAAAAGTTGTAAATAAAATTATTAGTAAAGCTGAATAAATGACAGTCAGTTATAAAAGTGTAAAAATATATTAAGATAATCCACAATTTAACTATAATGAGGTCTCTGACCCAGTCAATAATCACAAAATTTTACCAATTTCCAATAGGGTCAACACAGTCGATAAAAGACTGAAAAAGTCAAAATGAAGGGTGGTACAACAAGTACGGGTTGAAAAACAGGTAGAAACCCTATACTTTCAATAAAACCAGCAACGAAGACGTTGAAGTGGTCACTTAATGCTAAATAAGTTGTAAAAACTTAAAAAAGTCAAAGTAAAAAATTGATAAAATGGTCGAGCCAATATACCTAAGCCTCAACAGGGTGGGTTGGGCGGGGCAATTTTTCGTTTTTCAGGTGCCGGATCACGGCGTGCGACACGTCGTTGGATGCGGCTTGCGACGCTGGACACGATGGTAAGTATTTTCAGGGTAGCGGTAATAGAAAAATTTTTGGCAATTTAGAAAAAACCCTGAAAAATGGGTGTTTTTGAAAAAGTCAATATGGCGGATGGCGCGCAAGCGCGTCGTCACGCAGTCAGGATGTGAAGAACAATGCACCAGGCTATTGAGAATTTAAATCACGCGAATCGGTTAAGCCGATCGCGAGTTATGCAAATTTGAAATTTAACAATGTATGAAAAAACTGAAATTTCGCTAAAAACTGAAAAATTCGCGCAAGATCGCTCCAAAAAGTGCACAGCACACTCGGGTAAAATTAAACACGCAGGAAAAACAAAAAAGTCCGATCAAAATATCAATATTTTCAGTCGAGATATAGTTAGTTTTAAAAATGTCGAGGTTGACCAGGTAGCCTCGGTCGATAGGTATTCTATAGAAATATGTTTTAATTTGAAATTTTTCGCTCTTCAGGTGCCGGATCACGGCGTGCGACACGTCGTTGGATGCGGCTTGCGACGCTGGACACGATGGTAAGTATTTTCAGGGTAGCGGTAATAGAAAAATTTTTGGCAATTTAGAAAAAACCCTGAAAAATGGGTGTTTTTGAAAAAGTCAATATGGCGGATGGCGCGCAAGCGCGTCGTCACGCAGTCAGGATGTGAAGAACAATGCACCAGGCTATTGAGAATTTAAATCACGCGAATCGGTTAAGCCGATCGCGAGTTATGCAAATTTGAAATTTAACAATGTATGAAAAAACTGAAATTTCGCTAAAAACTGAAAAATTCGCGCAAGATCGCTCCAAAAAGTGCACAGCACACTCGGGTAAAATTAAACACGCAGGAAAAACAAAAAAGTCCGATCAAAATATCAATATTTTCAGTCGAGATATAGTTAGTTTTAAAAATGTCGAGGTTGACCAGGTAGCCTCGGTCGATAGGTATTCTATAGAAATATGTTTTAATTTGAAATTTTTCGCTCTTCAGGTGCCGGATCACGGCGTGCGACACGTCGTTGGATGCGGCTTGCGACGCTGGACACGATGGTAAGTATTTTCAGGGTAGCGGTAATAGAAAAATTTTTGGCAATTTAGAAAAAACCCTGAAAAATGGGTGTTTTTGAAAAAGTCAATATGGCGGATGGCGCGCAAGCGCGTCGTCACGCAGTCAGGATGTGAAGAACAATGCACCAGGCTATTGAGAATTTAAATCACGCGAATCGGTTAAGCCGATCGCGAGTTATGCAAATTTGAAATTTAACAATGTATGAAAAAACTGAAATTTCGCTAAAAACTGAAAAATTCGCGCAAGATCGCTCCAAAAAGTGCACAGCACACTCGGGTAAAATTAAACACGCAGGAAAAACAAAAAAGTCCGATCAAAATATCAATATTTTCAGTCGAGATATAGTTAGTTTTAAAAATGTCGAGGTTGACCAGGTAGCCTCGGTCGATAGGTATTCTATAGAAATATGTTTTAATTTGAAATTTTTCGCTCTTCAGGTGCCGGATCACGGCGTGCGACACGTCGTTGGATGCGGCTTGCGACGCTGGACACGATGGTAAGTATTTTCAGGGTAGCGGTAATAGAAAAATTTTTGGCAATTTAGAAAAAACCCTGAAAAATGGGTGTTTTTGAAAAAGTCAATATGGCGGATGGCGCGCAAGCGCGTCGTCACGCAGTCAGGATGTGAAGAACAATGCACCAGGCTATTGAGAATTTAAATCACGCGAATCGGTTAAGCCGATCGCGAGTTATGCAAATTTGAAATTTAACAATGTATGAAAAAACTGAAATTTCGCTAAAAACTGAAAAATTCGCGCAAGATCGCTCCAAAAAGTGCACAGCACACTCGGGTAAAATTAAACACGCAGGAAAAACAAAAAAGTCCGATCAAAATATCAATATTTTCAGTCGAGATATAGTTAGTTTTAAAAATGTCGAGGTTGACCAGGTAGCCTCGGTCGATAGGTATTCTATAGAAATATGTTTTAATTTGAAATTTTTCGCTCTTCAGGTGCCGGATCACGGCGTGCGACACGTCGTTGGATGCGGCTTGCGACGCTGGACACGATGGTAAGTATTTTCAGGGTAGCGGTAATAGAAAAATTTTTGGCAATTTAGAAAAAACCCTGAAAAATGGGTGTTTTTGAAAAAGTCAATATGGCGGATGGCGCGCAAGCGCGTCGTCACGCAGTCAGGATGTGAAGAACAATGCACCAGGCTATTGAGAATTTAAATCACGCGAATCGGTTAAGCCGATCGCGAGTTATGCAAATTTGAAATTTAACAATGTATGAAAAAACTGAAATTTCGCTAAAAACTGAAAAATTCGCGCAAGATCGCTCCAAAAAGTGCACAGCACACTCGGGTAAAATTAAACACGCAGGAAAAACAAAAAAGTCCGATCAAAATATCAATATTTTCAGTCGAGATATAGTTAGTTTTAAAAATGTCGAGGTTGACCAGGTAGCCTCGGTCGATAGGTATTCTATAGAAATATGTTTTAATTTGAAATTTTTCGCTCTTCAGGTGCCGGATCACGGCGTGCGACACGTCGTTGGATGCGGCTTGCGACGCTGGACACGATGGTAAGTATTTTCAGGGTAGCGGTAATAGAAAAATTTTTGGCAATTTAGAAAAAACCCTGAAAAATGGGTGTTTTTGAAAAAGTCAATATGGCGGATGGCGCGCAAGCGCGTCGTCACGCAGTCAGGATGTGAAGAACAATGCACCAGGCTATTGAGAATTTAAATCACGCGAATCGGTTAAGCCGATCGCGAGTTATGCAAATTTGAAATTTAACAATGTATGAAAAAACTGAAATTTCGCTAAAAACTGAAAAATTCGCGCAAGATCGCTCCAAAAAGTGCACAGCACACTCGGGTAAAATTAAACACGCAGGAAAAACAAAAAAGTCCGATCAAAATATCAATATTTTCAGTCGAGATATAGTTAGTTTTAAAAATGTCGAGGTTGACCAGGTAGCCTCGGTCGATAGGTATTCTATAGAAATATGTTTTAATTTGAAATTTTTCGCTCTTCAGGTGCCGGATCACGGCGTGCGACACGTCGTTGGATGCGGCTTGCGACGCTGGACACGATGGTAAGTATTTTCAGGGTAGCGGTAATAGAAAAATTTTTGGCAATTTAGAAAAAACCCTGAAAAATGGGTGTTTTTGAAAAAGTCAATATGGCGGATGGCGCGCAAGCGCGTCGTCACGCAGTCAGGATGTGAAGAACAATGCACCAGGCTATTGAGAATTTAAATCACGCGAATCGGTTAAGCCGATCGCGAGTTATGCAAATTTGAAATTTAACAATGTATGAAAAAACTGAAATTTCGCTAAAAACTGAAAAATTCGCGCAAGATCGCTCCAAAAAGTGCACAGCACACTCGGGTAAAATTAAACACGCAGGAAAAACAAAAAAGTCCGATCAAAATATCAATATTTTCAGTCGAGATATAGTTGGTTAGGTTAGGTTAGGTTAGGTTAGGTTAGGTTAGGTTAGGTTAGGTTAGGTTAGGTTAGGTTAGGTTAGGTTAGGTTAGGTTAGGTTAGGTTAGGTTAGGTTAGGTTAGGTTAGGTTAGGTTAGGTTAGGTTAGGTTAGGTTAGGTTAGGTTAGGTTAGGTTAGGTTAGGTTAGGTTAGGTTAGGTTAGGTTAGGTTAGGTTAGGTTAGGTTAGGTTAGGTTAGGTTAGGTTAGGTTAGGTTAGGTTAGGTTAGGTTAGGTTAGGTTAGGTTAGGTTAGGTTAGGTTAGGTTAGGTTAGGTTAGGTTAGGTTAGGTTAGGTTAGGTTAGGTTAGGTTAGGTTAGGTTAGGTTAGGTTAGGTTAGGTTAGGTTAGGTTAGGTTAGGTTAGGTTAGGTTAGGTTAGGTTAGGTTAGGTTAGGTTAGGTTAGGTTAGGTTAGGTTAGGTTAGGTTAGGTTAGGTTAGGTTAGGTTAGGTTAGGTTAGGTTAGGTTAGGTTAGGTTAGGTTAGGTTAGGTTAGGTTAGGTTAGGTTAGGTTAGGTTAGGTTAGGTTAGGTTAGGTTAGGTTAGGTTAGGTTAGGTTAGGTTAGGTTAGGTTAGGTTAGGTTAGGTTAGGTTAGGTTAGGTTAGGTTTTTTTTTTTTTTTTTTTTTTTTGGATGATGATAATAGACTGTTCTATCCTCCAACGTGATCGGAGTCATTAGTTTTCAATTTTCAGAATGTGCACAATTTCATTATTTATTTCTTTCACACTATCCGGTTTACTCGTACGTATGTAAATTTTAATCTTTATTATATTTAATCATGTTTAACGAACAATTTTCTGTTCGTTTATTGGGCCAAATACGGTTGAAGTCTCTTTTTTTTTTTTTTTTTTACGGTTTATTGTTTTATTTACGGTTACAGACTATATTTTTATATATTACAATTTTAATATATTATTTCACAATATATTACATTGCAATTATTTCTTCATCTTATTTATAATTTTTGCTTTGATAATATTATAATTCTCATTTTTTCTTCCTTTTTATTTTTTCTTTTTGTCATCTTTTATTTTGTTTTATTACTGTTGATTACATATTTAGCTACCTCTGTCATGTATTTTTTTAATGGCCCTATTGTTTTTTTGCTTTCGACTATATCTTTTATTGTATTGAGTGTTAATTCTGTTTTTATTTCAGCTTCCAGATCATATCTTTGTCGGCAAAATATTTGGCATTCAAAAAGAATATGCGGCACGGTCTGGGCTTTTTCCTGGTCACATAAGCAGTTAGAATCCAATTTTAGTTTAAACCTTGACAGATACTCCGCAAATCCCCCATGTCCCGTGAATATCTGTACCAGGATTGGCGTTAGATTCAATCGCTTTCTAAGGCGATAGGCAGTCACCGCGTCTGGGAGAAAGATCTTCGTAATTTTTGCTGTTTCTCCCTGTACGTATCTATCGTTCCACTTTTCGATCGTGTCATGTCTGATTTTGTTCTTCACAAACGAGACCGGGCATTGATCGTAGTGGGATTTCGTTTTTAGACGCAGTGCCGCCTCCTTTGCCAGCTGATCCGCTCTCTCATTGCCCGTCACCCCCACGTGTGCTCTTATCCAGAACAACTTTACTTCTTTGTCTTGGCTTCGCAATTCTGCTATGTCCTGCCTGATTGCGAAGGCCAATGGATGGAAGTTGTTCCGGTTTTTTAGCAACTCTAGTGACGACCGTGAGTCACTGAATATGTTGGTGACTGGGTGTTGTTTAGCTATTTTTATGGCTTGATGGAGAGCATATAGCTCGGCTTGGAAGACCGTGCAGAACGGTTCCAGTTTGTACTTCTTGCACTCCACTTCTTCTCCTTCTACCCATCTAGAGAGAGCTGCCCCAACTTTTCCTTCTATTTTGCTACCGTCCGTGAATATTTGAGGACCAGTTATCTGGTGTCTTTCCATGGTTTCCGGTAACACATCTTCGAGGCATTGGAAAAGGATTTCGTCATCTCTAGCCGGGTGCGGAGCCCTCAAGAAGCACACCCTTTCTTCGATCCGCCGATCTCCCAGTACCGCATCCAGTGGCTTGCCTCGTTTCGCCTCATAAAGCTGAGCAGCTTCCTGAATGCGGAGATCCAGTGGCAGAAGTCCTGTCAATGCGAGTGCAGCGTTAAGTGATACAGTGCGGTACGCCCTGCAGATCTTTTGTGCAAAGCCCCTTTGCACTGCATTTAATTGTTTCTGCACTGTTATTTTTTCTGCCGCCGCTGCCCAGACACTCGCCGCATACATGATTACAGGCTCAACCACTGCTACATATATAGTTCTGATAATTTCCGGACCCAGGCCCCAAGAGATTCGCGCTGCTCTAGCGAGTTGCTTGTAAATATTAAGAGCCTTTTTGCACACATATGACACATGGCTGTTAAATGTGAGTTTTTTATCGATTATGAGTCCCAGAATTTTTACTTCGTCAACCAGTTCAATGGTGTCGTTCCCCATGCGCAAGAGTGGGGCGTCAAACTTTAGTTTTTTAGTCACCACCATAGCATTTGTTTTATGCGGTGCGAACTTCAACTTATTTTTAACGCCCCACTCCCCCACACAGTTCAGCACTCTATTTACTTGCAGCTCGATTTTTGAGACCTCATGTCCGGAAAATATCAGAACTACATCGTCGGCGAAGGCCTGACAATATATTCCTTGCCGTTCCAGCTCATACAATAGAGGGTCCAACAGTAAATTCCAAAATGTGGGTCCTCCGATGGACCCCTGCACACATCCCTTAGTTGTGAATTCAACGTGCTCTCGGCCCATATACCGAACTCGTACTTTCCTCTCCTGAAAGTAACTCCCGACAAGCTTCCTCAGATTCAAAGGGCATCGTTTTTCTTCTAATTGGCATTGTACAGCCGGCCACCATGCGCTGTCGAAAGCCCCCTCTATATCCAAAGATACGACCACGCTGATAAGTTTGTTCTTTAGATTATCCTTGATATGTTGATAGAGGTCATATAGGGAGTCTTCCGTACAGCGCTGGGGGACAAAGCCGTACTGCCTGGGATTCGCTCTTGGAAGCACGTGCCATTTGATTCTTCTGATCATTAATTTCTCGAGAATCTTGCCCATGATTGAGAGAAGACCGATAGGTCTGTACGATTTGGCTTTTGTATAATCGCTTTTGCCCGGTTTCCGAAGAACGATTATCGCAGCCTCCTTCCAGGAAGTTGGGAAATATGCCAACTCGAGGCACTTGTTCATGATACTCAGGAACACCTCCTCTGTCCCTTTTATGGCAGATTGACAGATGTCTGCAGTGAAACCGTCGGACCCCGGCGCCTTCTTCGGATGAAAACTTCTCACTGCTTCTCTCAGCTCTGTCAATGTGAATGGAGGGTCATTCCCGGTGTTGTCCTCTGAGTATGAAGTTGAGTTCTTGGCTTTTTCCCTCACTTCTTTGTGTGCCTCGTTGTCACCGTCCTCTTTATCAGCAGGGAAAAATGTTTCCGACAAGAATTTTACAGATTCTTCCGGATTCATTTCTCGTCCATTATCCACTAGTGGGGAATCTTCGTGGCGCTTTGCTGTTTGTCCGATGACACGATAAATCCCATCCCAGAGACTTTCCCTGTCTTGTTTAGTGCAGAATTCTTTCCAGCTGGATGTTTGTGCTTCTTTCGTTTTTTCCTCATATTTGCTTTTTGCTTCCAGGTACTCGTCTACTACTTCCTGCCTTCTACAAGGAGCCGCGCATCTTATTCTTCGCTTCAGTGTGGCCACTCTTCTCTTCATTTCGTGCAGCTCTTCAGTCCACCAAGGTAAGCCCTTTTTCCCTTTATTTTTTATTTTAGGTATACACTGCTCACAGGCCGCCGTCACGCTTCGAATATATCCCTGAACCAGTTTTTCGAGCTCGTCCGTCTTTGCTGTTTGCTGCCCGTACAGTGGTGATGTTAATATTCTCTTCCTCTAAAGCCCCCCTCAATACAGACACAAAGTCGCCCCACTTAGCTTTACGGGTGTTATATTTTCTTGTAGTGTTACTGGGTCTTCCAAGCTTGGGCTTATTGAGGGATATACCGAACGATATGGTGTTGTGGTCCGAGCTGGTGGTGCCCTCTTCCACTTTCCAGTTTTCAACTACATGTAGTAATTCCTGACTACAAGTCGTGACATCTACATGGCTTTTGTATTCCTTGCCACCTCTGATCGTGCAAAATGTTGGTATCGTACCTTCGTTCAGTATATGCATGACCATTTCGTTGAGAGTGCCCACAAGCATTTCTCCCCTGTAATCTTCATGTTTACTTCCCCACCAAGTACTCCATGAGTTCACATCACCTCCAAGGAGAAACATGGGCACCCCCAACTCTTCCTTTAGGCTCTTAATCTGCTCCAGATAAGGCTCAATGGGAAGTTGATCCTCGAAATAGACAGATACCACCGCCACCACCCATGCGTCGGTTCTTATTACTGCTACTGCTACATTTTCAGAGGTCAGAGTCGGACACTCCAGGATCTCTAATGTCTCGTCGAACACTATGATAGCTGCCTTTATTGGCTTGGTTCTATTCAAGGTTTTTTGTACTATTCGGGTTCCTGCATACTGTTTAACTTCACCTTGCGATCCGATATACGGTTCTTGAACCAAAGCAAAAGCTATTTTCCTGTCACGAGCCTCTATCAAGAGTTCCTGGGTGGCAAGCTTTTTCCTCTGGAGGTTGGACTGAAGCACCATGTATGTTTTATTCCCTAGAGTACGTTGATCGTTTTGGGAGCCCGCGGCAACCTCAGCAATACGCGACGCTAGACCTCGCTAGCCTATCCCACTTTTTTCTTATCGGGCAGCTTTGGTCAAAAGCGTTGTGGTCGGTCCTATCCTGCTTTTCGTTTTGACAATTGCGACATGATGGTATGCTGTTAACCAGCCACTCCGGACATTGCGCTTTGAGATGAGCCCCTCCACAATGGCTACACACATCAATGGTCTCAGTACAGTATTTTCGACTGTGACCATAGGCAAGGCATCGCGAGCACTGTACAAGTGGGGATTGATCTTCTACCCTTATTCTCTGCAAGTCAACATGCACTTTGCCTGCAGACACAAGTCGCGTCCAGACCTGAGGAGATGTCTGCATCACAATGTGGTTAGTGTGATCGTTCCTGGTTTTACGCCTATATTTGACTATCATTCTTAGGTCGTCGGATGGAATGCCTTCTAGAATATGTTTATTTTGGGTTTTTAATGCCGCAATTACATCGTCGTCGGTGTTATACGCTAGGACTTCTTTTAAAATGACAAGTGGGTCCTTGTTCTTGACTTCCTCTATCTGAAGTTGCTGGTCGGAGTTTTTGATACGACTTGTGACTTTGTCCAATTCCTCTTTAGTATTGCAGCCTATTATCACCTTTTGGTCCCTAGCTTTTCTCAGTCGTTCTACTTGAAGTCCGTTTGACTTTGCGTCCACAGCAGTCCTTATTTTCTCGATAATTGCGCCGCTGGTAATCTTATCCTCACCAGACGAGATAACGACTGAGTGAAGTGGCTTCCGTATGAATGGATGTTTTATGTTGTCCGTAGCTGCGACCTGGGCATAGGTAACATTATGTGAAACCTCCTTATTGACTCGTGGTTCCAGTTTCAACTGTTCCGTCAGAGCCGTAGTGTGTTCGCTACACTCAGCAACTGCCTGGCCATGTTCTTCGAGCTTATCAAGTAGTTTCTTCATCAGTTCCGTTTGCTGAGGTATCTCTCCACTTTCCGTCATTTGTGTAACAGCTGCTAACTTTGTACGTTCTTTCTCTAGTTTAAGCAGTTCCAGGTTGCGTTGTAACGTTTCCCTAGATTCTGCAAGGCGTAACACTATGTCGTACATGTCAGCCAGCTTTTTCAGGACACCCTCTTTGATTGACGTTTTGAGGTTGCCAGACTGCTCCATCTGACTTTTTGCCTCCATATACAACCTATTGGCTTTGGATGGGAGCCCTGCCATAGAAACAGTCGGAGAGTCCAAACTTGAGGATTCCCCCACGTCCGATGCACGCTGTCTACCAGGTGAGCCTGGTTTATCAGTAGGGGCGCGTTTTGCTAATATTCCACCTGTTTGGACATGGAAGTTACCCTTAGCCGTACCAGCAGCTGTGTCTGATTTTAAAAATCTTTGACTCATTGTTATAAAATGAGGTTCGAGGTCAGATATAATATAATGTAAAGGTCAATAACCAAAAGTGGTTAAAATGCGGTCAAAGTGACCTGTCAAGTGTGTAAATATATGATAAGACTCAAAAAAGTCTTAAAGTAAATAAAAAAGGAGAAAATAATTTTGAAAATTGACTGAGGTGATGTACCCAAGACAAACAAGGGTGGGTTGGGCGGGGAAATTTTTTGCTTTTCAGGTGCCGGATCTCGGCGTGCGGCACGTCGTTGGATGCGGCTCGCGACGCTGGACAAGATGGTAAGTATTTTCAGGGTAGCGGTAATAGAAAAATTTCGGGAAATTTGGAAAAAACCCTGAAAAATGGGTGTTTTTGAAAAAGTCAATATGGCGGATGGCGCGCAAGCGCGTCGTCACGCAGTCAGGATGTGAAGAACAATGCACCAGGCTATTGAGAATTTAAATCACGCGAATCGGTTAAGCCGATCGCGAGTTATGCAAATTTGAAATTTAACAATGTATGAAAAAACTGAAATTTCGCTAAAAACTGAAAAATTCGCGCAAGATCGCTCCAAAAAGTGCACAGCACACTCGGGTCAAATTAAACACGCAGGAAAAACAAAAAAGTCCGATCAAAATATCAATATTTTCAGTCGAGATATAGTTGGTTAGGTTAGGTTAGGTTAGGTTAGGTTAGGTTAGGTTAGGTTAGGTTAGGTTAGGTTAGGTTAGGTTAGGTTAGGTTAGGTTAGGTTAGGTTAGGTTAGGTTAGGTTAGGTTAGGTTAGGTTAGGTTAGGTTAGGTTAGGTTAGGTTAGGTTAGGTTAGGTTAGGTTAGGTTAGGTTAGGTTAGGTTAGGTTAGGTTAGGTTAGGTTAGGTTAGGTTAGGTTAGGTTAGGTTAGGTTAGGTTAGGTTAGGTTAGGTTAGGTTAGGTTAGGTTAGGTTAGGTTAGGTTAGGTTAGGTTAGGTTAGGTTAGGTTAGGTTAGGTTAGGTTAGGTTAGGTTAGGTTAGGTTAGGTTAGGTTAGGTTAGGTTAGGTTAGGTTAGGTTAGGTTAGGTTAGGTTAGGTTAGGTTAGGTTAGGTTAGGTTAGGTTAGGTTAGGTTAGGTTAGGTTAGGTTAGGTTTTTTTTTTTTTTTTTTTTTTTTTTTTTTTTTTTTTTTTTTTTATTTATCACATACCTCCAACATAATCGGAGTCATTTTCATTTCTTGTCGTTTAGTTAACATTTAGTAATAATGTGCTTATTTTAAGATAGTTATTATGTATTTTCACTACTTCTATTTTCTATCCTTAAATTTTTTATTCTTTTATAAATATATCTTAAATTTGTTTGTCTTTTTATCTTAGAACTGCTTCCAAATTATTATTTTTATACTTATTTTATTTCATGCTTAACTATAATATGCACCAGATATTTAGTAAAGCATTAATTTCCTATGCAGTTTTATTTCTTTCTATCACTATTCTAGCAATTTTTTCGCAGAATTCTAAGAACTTGTACCTATTTTTATTTAACATTATTTCTTGTATTGTGTTACGTTCTAACTTGAAGTTTGTTTTCTGTTCCAGCTCGTGCCTGTCTTTGCTGTGGATCGGGCAATCTACGAGGACATGGATTATGCTTTCTGCTGTTGAGGAATCGCAAGGGCATGAAGGGTTCTCCTTACACTTGAAGCGATTCAAGTATTCGGAGAACCCGCCATGCCCCGTAAGTATTTGCGTTCTCAGCATCGTCATTTCCAATTTTCGCACTATTTTGTACGCCGCCGTCACGTTAGGGAAGAAAACTTTTGTTGTAGATGCCGTATCGCCGTTTATATACCTCTGGTTCCATGTTTGAAGTGTCTCGGAACGTAAGTTGCGCTTTATATACGAGATCGGGCATCGGTCGTAAACTGGTTTGCGTTTGGAATCCCCAGCGGCCTCTTTGGCTAAAGTATCGGCTCTCTCATTGCCTACCAATCCGGCGTGTGCTTTGATCCAGAAAAAATATACTTTTCTATTCTGGAGAGACACTACTCTCAGGTTGTCTCTGATTTCAACCGCCAGCGGATGGAGGCAATCGTAGTTTTGCACTGTCTGGAGAGCTGCCATCGAGTCGCTGAAGATTCCGAACGTTTCCGCTTTTTTATTCTTCACGATCTCCCTAGACGCCACGCATATCGCCAGCAGTTCCGCCTGATACACCGTACTGTAGCCCGGGAGAGCAAGCTTGATTGCTTTGGTCTCGGTCCCGCTAGTCCAAATTGATAGTGCCGCGCCAACTTTACCATCAATCCTGCTCCCATCTGTGTATATACGGACTTCTAGGTCGTCGTGAGCATCTACCTGCTCCTGATTTACCAGTCTGGACACCTCAATTTTCATCTGCTCCGCTGGGTGTAGATTGCTTATTGCTGGGGCCATCCTCTCGACCTCCCTGTCTCCAAGCATCGCCTGAGGCACTCCCCTTCGGGCCTCATAAAACAAAGCTGCTTCCCGAACACGGAGGTCGAGCGGCAGTATTCCAGCTATTACAAGAGCAGCGTTCAACGAGACAGTGCGATAAGCTTTGCACAGCTTTAGTGCTATTCCTCGTTGCACTGTTCCGAGGTGTTTTATGACACCTAGCTTGTCTGCGGCTGGCGCCCATGCACTGGCGGCGTACAATATGATGGGTTCAATCGTCGCGGTATAAATAACCCGTATCACCTCGGGGTGAAGCCCCCAGCTGGCTTTAGCTGCTTTAGATAGCTGCTTATACACACCGATGGCTTTACGGCAGACCTTTGAGACGTGAGCATTAAACGTCAGTTTGTTAGTAGGTTAGGTTAGGTTAGGTTAGGTTAGGTTAGGTTAGGTTAGGTTAGGTTAGGTTAGGTTAGGTTAGGTTAGGTTAGGTTAGGTTAGGTTAGGTTAGGTTAGGTTAGGTTAGGTTAGGTTAGGTTAGGTTAGGTTAGGTTAGGTTAGGTTTTTTTTTTTTTTTTTTTTTTTTGGATGATGATAATAGACTGTTCTATCCTCCAACGTGATCGGAGTCATTAGTTTTCAATTTTCAGAATGTGCACAATTTCATTATTTATTTCTTTCACACTATCCGGTTTACTCGTACGTATGTAAATTTTAATCTTTATTATATTTAATCATGTTTAACGAACAATTTTCTGTTCGTTTATTGGGCCAAATACGGTTGAAGTCTCTTTTTTTTTTTTTTTTTTACGGTTTATTGTTTTATTTACGGTTACAGACTATATTTTTATATATTACAATTTTAATATATTATTTCACAATATATTACATTGCAATTATTTCTTCATCTTATTTATAATTTTTGCTTTGATAATATTATAATTCTCATTTTTTCTTCCTTTTTATTTTTTCTTTTTGTCATCTTTTATTTTGTTTTATTACTGTTGATTACATATTTAGCTACCTCTGTCATGTATTTTTTTAATGGCCCTATTGTTTTTTTGCTTTCGACTATATCTTTTATTGTATTGAGTGTTAATTCTGTTTTTATTTCAGCTTCCAGATCATATCTTTGTCGGCAAAATATTTGGCATTCAAAAAGAATATGCGGCACGGTCTGGGCTTTTTCCTGGTCACATAAGCAGTTAGAATCCAATTTTAGTTTAAACCTTGACAGATACTCCGCAAATCCCCCATGTCCCGTGAATATCTGTACCAGGATTGGCGTTAGATTCAATCGCTTTCTAAGGCGATAGGCAGTCACCGCGTCTGGGAGAAAGATCTTCGTAATTTTTGCTGTTTCTCCCTGTACGTATCTATCGTTCCACTTTTCGATCGTGTCATGTCTGATTTTGTTCTTCACAAACGAGACCGGGCATTGATCGTAGTGGGATTTCGTTTTTAGACGCAGTGCCGCCTCCTTTGCCAGCTGATCCGCTCTCTCATTGCCCGTCACCCCCACGTGTGCTCTTATCCAGAACAACTTTACTTCTTTGTCTTGGCTTCGCAATTCTGCTATGTCCTGCCTGATTGCGAAGGCCAATGGATGGAAGTTGTTCCGGTTTTTTAGCAACTCTAGTGACGACCGTGAGTCACTGAATATGTTGGTGACTGGGTGTTGTTTAGCTATTTTTATGGCTTGATGGAGAGCATATAGCTCGGCTTGGAAGACCGTGCAGAACGGTTCCAGTTTGTACTTCTTGCACTCCACTTCTTCTCCTTCTACCCATCTAGAGAGAGCTGCCCCAACTTTTCCTTCTATTTTGCTACCGTCCGTGAATATTTGAGGACCAGTTATCTGGTGTCTTTCCATGGTTTCCGGTAACACATCTTCGAGGCATTGGAAAAGGATTTCGTCATCTCTAGCCGGGTGCGGAGCCCTCAAGAAGCACACCCTTTCTTCGATCCGCCGATCTCCCAGTACCGCATCCAGTGGCTTGCCTCGTTTCGCCTCATAAAGCTGAGCAGCTTCCTGAATGCGGAGATCCAGTGGCAGAAGTCCTGTCAATGCGAGTGCAGCGTTAAGTGATACAGTGCGGTACGCCCTGCAGATCTTTTGTGCAAAGCCCCTTTGCACTGCATTTAATTGTTTCTGCACTGTTATTTTTTCTGCCGCCGCTGCCCAGACACTCGCCGCATACATGATTACAGGCTCAACCACTGCTACATATATAGTTCTGATAATTTCCGGACCCAGGCCCCAAGAGATTCGCGCTGCTCTAGCGAGTTGCTTGTAAATATTAAGAGCCTTTTTGCACACATATGACACATGGCTGTTAAATGTGAGTTTTTTATCGATTATGAGTCCCAGAATTTTTACTTCGTCAACCAGTTCAATGGTGTCGTTCCCCATGCGCAAGAGTGGGGCGTCAAACTTTAGTTTTTTAGTCACCACCATAGCATTTGTTTTATGCGGTGCGAACTTCAACTTATTTTTAACGCCCCACTCCCCCACACAGTTCAGCACTCTATTTACTTGCAGCTCGATTTTTGAGACCTCATGTCCGGAAAATATCAGAACTACATCGTCGGCGAAGGCCTGACAATATATTCCTTGCCGTTCCAGCTCATACAATAGAGGGTCCAACAGTAAATTCCAAAATGTGGGTCCTCCGATGGACCCCTGCACACATCCCTTAGTTGTGAATTCAACGTGCTCTCGGCCCATATACCGAACTCGTACTTTCCTCTCCTGAAAGTAACTCCCGACAAGCTTCCTCAGATTCAAAGGGCATCGTTTTTCTTCTAATTGGCATTGTACAGCCGGCCACCATGCGCTGTCGAAAGCCCCCTCTATATCCAAAGATACGACCACGCTGATAAGTTTGTTCTTTAGATTATCCTTGATATGTTGATAGAGGTCATATAGGGAGTCTTCCGTACAGCGCTGGGGGACAAAGCCGTACTGCCTGGGATTCGCTCTTGGAAGCACGTGCCATTTGATTCTTCTGATCATTAATTTCTCGAGAATCTTGCCCATGATTGAGAGAAGACCGATAGGTCTGTACGATTTGGCTTTTGTATAATCGCTTTTGCCCGGTTTCCGAAGAACGATTATCGCAGCCTCCTTCCAGGAAGTTGGGAAATATGCCAACTCGAGGCACTTGTTCATGATACTCAGGAACACCTCCTCTGTCCCTTTTATGGCAGATTGACAGATGTCTGCAGTGAAACCGTCGGACCCCGGCGCCTTCTTCGGATGAAAACTTCTCACTGCTTCTCTCAGCTCTGTCAATGTGAATGGAGGGTCATTCCCGGTGTTGTCCTCTGAGTATGAAGTTGAGTTCTTGGCTTTTTCCCTCACTTCTTTGTGTGCCTCGTTGTCACCGTCCTCTTTATCAGCAGGGAAAAATGTTTCCGACAAGAATTTTACAGATTCTTCCGGATTCATTTCTCGTCCATTATCCACTAGTGGGGAATCTTCGTGGCGCTTTGCTGTTTGTCCGATGACACGATAAATCCCATCCCAGAGACTTTCCCTGTCTTGTTTAGTGCAGAATTCTTTCCAGCTGGATGTTTGTGCTTCTTTCGTTTTTTCCTCATATTTGCTTTTTGCTTCCAGGTACTCGTCTACTACTTCCTGCCTTCTACAAGGAGCCGCGCATCTTATTCTTCGCTTCAGTGTGGCCACTCTTCTCTTCATTTCGTGCAGCTCTTCAGTCCACCAAGGTAAGCCCTTTTTCCCTTTATTTTTTATTTTAGGTATACACTGCTCACAGGCCGCCGTCACGCTTCGAATATATCCCTGAACCAGTTTTTCGAGCTCGTCTTTGCTGTTTGCTGCCCGTACAGTGGTGATGTTAATATTCTCTTCCTCTAAAGCCCCCCTCAATACAGACACAAAGTCGCCCCACTTAGCTTTACGGGTGTTATATTTTCTTGTAGTGTTACTGGGTCTTCCAAGCTTGGGCTTATTGAGGGATATACCGAACGATATGGTGTTGTGGTCCGAGCTGGTGGTGCCCTCTTCCACTTTCCAGTTTTCAACTACATGTAGTAATTCCTGACTACAAGTCGTGACATCTACATGGCTTTTGTATTCCTTGCCACCTCTGATCGTGCAAAATGTTGGTATCGTACCTTCGTTCAGTATATGCATGACCATTTCGTTGAGAGTGCCCACAAGCATTTCTCCCCTGTAATCTTCATGTTTACTTCCCCACCAAGTACTCCATGAGTTCACATCACCTCCAAGGAGAAACATGGGCACCCCCAACTCTTCCTTTAGGCTCTTAATCTGCTCCAGATAAGGCTCAATGGGAAGTTGATCCTCGAAATAGACAGATACCACCGCCACCACCCATGCGTCGGTTCTTATTACTGCTACTGCTACATTTTCAGAGGTCAGAGTCGGACACTCCAGGATCTCTAATGTCTCGTCGAACACTATGATAGCTGCCTTTATTGGCTTGGTTCTATTCAAGGTTTTTTGTACTATTCGGGTTCCTGCATACTGTTTAACTTCACCTTGCGATCCGATATACGGTTCTTGAACCAAAGCAAAAGCTATTTTCCTGTCACGAGCCTCTATCAAGAGTTCCTGGGTGGCAAGCTTTTTCCTCTGGAGGTTGGACTGAAGCACCATGTATGTTTTATTCCCTAGAGTACGTTGATCGTTTTGGGAGCCCGCGGCAACCTCAGCAATACGCGACGCTAGACCTCGCTAGCCTATCCCACTTTTTTCTTATCGGGCAGCTTTGGTCAAAAGCGTTGTGGTCGGTCCTATCCTGCTTTTCGTTTTGACAATTGCGACATGATGGTATGCTGTTAACCAGCCACTCCGGACATTGCGCTTTGAGATGAGCCCCTCCACAATGGCTACACACATCAATGGTCTCAGTACAGTATTTTCGACTGTGACCATAGGCAAGGCATCGCGAGCACTGTACAAGTGGGGATTGATCTTCTACCCTTATTCTCTGCAAGTCAACATGCACTTTGCCTGCAGACACAAGTCGCGTCCAGACCTGAGGAGATGTCTGCATCACAATGTGGTTAGTGTGATCGTTCCTGGTTTTACGCCTATATTTGACTATCATTCTTAGGTCGTCGGATGGAATGCCTTCTAGAATATGTTTATTTTGGGTTTTTAATGCCGCAATTACATCGTCGTCGGTGTTATACGCTAGGACTTCTTTTAAAATGACAAGTGGGTCCTTGTTCTTGACTTCCTCTATCTGAAGTTGCTGGTCGGAGTTTTTGATACGACTTGTGACTTTGTCCAATTCCTCTTTAGTATTGCAGCCTATTATCACCTTTTGGTCCCTAGCTTTTCTCAGTCGTTCTACTTGAAGTCCGTTTGACTTTGCGTCCACAGCAGTCCTTATTTTCTCGATAATTGCGCCGCTGGTAATCTTATCCTCACCAGACGAGATAACGACTGAGTGAAGTGGCTTCCGTATGAATGGATGTTTTATGTTGTCCGTAGCTGCGACCTGGGCATAGGTAACATTATGTGAAACCTCCTTATTGACTCGTGGTTCCAGTTTCAACTGTTCCGTCAGAGCCGTAGTGTGTTCGCTACACTCAGCAACTGCCTGGCCATGTTCTTCGAGCTTATCAAGTAGTTTCTTCATCAGTTCCGTTTGCTGAGGTATCTCTCCACTTTCCGTCATTTGTGTAACAGCTGCTAACTTTGTACGTTCTTTCTCTAGTTTAAGCAGTTCCAGGTTGCGTTGTAACGTTTCCCTAGATTCTGCAAGGCGTAACACTATGTCGTACATGTCAGCCAGCTTTTTCAGGACACCCTCTTTGATTGACGTTTTGAGGTTGCCAGACTGCTCCATCTGACTTTTTGCCTCCATATACAACCTATTGGCTTTGGATGGGAGCCCTGCCATAGAAACAGTCGGAGAGTCCAAACTTGAGGATTCCCCCACGTCCGATGCACGCTGTCTACCAGGTGAGCCTGGTTTATCAGTAGGGGCGCGTTTTGCTAATATTCCACCTGTTTGGACATGGAAGTTACCCTTAGCCGTACCAGCAGCTGTGTCTGATTTTAAAAATCTTTGACTCATTGTTATAAAATGAGGTTCGAGGTCAGATATAATATAATGTAAAGGTCAATAACCAAAAGTGGTTAAAATGCGGTCAAAGTGACCTGTCAAGTGTGTAAATATATGATAAGACTCAAAAAAGTCTTAAAGTAAATAAAAAAGGAGAAAATAATTTTGAAAATTGACTGAGGTGATGTACCCAAGACAAACAAGGGTGGGTTGGGCGGGGAAATTTTTTGCTTTTCAGGTGCCGGATCTCGGCGTGCGGCACGTCGTTGGATGCGGCTCGCGACGCTGGACAAGATGGTAAGTATTTTCAGGGTAGCGGTAATAGAAAAATTTCGGGAAATTTGGAAAAAACCCTGAAAAATGGGTGTTTTTGAAAAAGTCAATATGGCGGATGGCGCGCAAGCGCGTCGTCACGCAGTCAGGATGTGAAGAACAATGCACCAGGCTATTGAGAATTTAAATCACGCGAATCGGTTAAGCCGATCGCGAGTTATGCAAATTTGAAATTTAACAATGTATGAAAAAACTGAAATTTCGCTAAAAACTGAAAAATTCGCGCAAGATCGCTCCAAAAAGTGCACAGCACACTCGGGTCAAATTAAACACGCAGGAAAAACAAAAAAGTCCGATCAAAATATCAATATTTTCAGTCGAGATATAGTTGGTTAGGTTAGGTTAGGTTAGGTTAGGTTAGGTTAGGTTAGGTTAGGTTAGGTTAGGTTAGGTTAGGTTAGGTTAGGTTAGGTTAGGTTAGGTTAGGTTTTTTTTTTTTTTTTTTTTTTTTTTTTTTTTTTTTTTTTAAATAGAACGCTCCCCTGACTGAGTCAGAGACCTTTTCTGCAATTTTTAATGTTCATTTTTCTTTTTCTTTTTCAGGTCGGGTCGCAGCCCCTACATCACTTAGTACTACTAATATTAATATTAATACTGTTTCTTGTTTCTTTACTTTTTTTTTTTTTTTTTTACTTTTTTGTTTCTTTGTTTGTTATCTGTGTGTTTGTATGTATCTATTGATATAAAACTATATTAATATTACATACTTTTCTTACTACTGTTTTCTTTTTTTTCTTATGTTTTATTTATAAAATTAATTTCTTTTACTATTTTATTTATGTATTCGACTAGATGCGGTCTGGATTGCGTTCCAATGAACAGTTCTTCTAATTTGTTCTCGGTAATATTCATATTTACTTTGCATTCCAAATCGTATCTAGACACTGCAAATTTGGGACACTCTACTAAAAGATGCTCAATTGTTTCAGATTGCGCTCCACACACACACAATGGATCAGCTTTGCATTTAAAGCGGTGTAAGTAGGCAGAGAATCCACCATGTCCTGTCAGCGCCTGTGTTAATAGCTGTGTATGTGCTATCGTCTTGAGTACTTTATGTGCTGATTGTACTGTGGAAAGGAACTTTTTAGTGACAGCTGCAGTATTTCCCACGTGATACCTGTCGTTCCAGACGTCGACACTGTTCAGTCTGATTTGTCTCCTCACATATGACACGGGTATTTTGTCATAGTTGGCTCCTACCTTGTCATTCTTAGCTACCTGTTTCGCGAGTTCATCCGCTCTTTCGTTGCCGATTATTCCGACATGAGCCTTGATCCAGTATAGATGGATTGCTCTCCCTTGCTTCCGGATGGTGGCAACGTTTTCGCGAATTCTCCTCGCCAGAGGTTGACAAGTTTCAGACTGGATTACTGTTTCCAGTCCCGATCGCGAGTCACTGAATATTGCAACTCCGTCATCTTTCAGCCGTTTTAGGACATAGTCCGTTGCTTGCATCAAAGCGTACAGTTCGGCCTGGTACACTGTGCAGTTCCTATCTAGCTTTAGTTTTTTGGTTGCAATCTCTTTTCCGTGCCTGTAGCATACGTATGCGGCGCCAACTCCCTCCTCCATTTTGCTCCCGTCCGTAAAGATCTTAGCGGCAGGCATCTGACGTTCTGTCTCGATTTCTTCGTTGAGCTCGTTCAAACATTCAAAGCTTATATCTATGTCTATCGCCGGATGAGTCAACTCCAAATATTTGGCTTTGCGCTCTACTTCCCTGTCCGCCAAACACCGCACTGGCATACCTCGCTTTGCTTCATACAGCTCTTGTGACTCTCTAACTCTAAGGTCGAGCGGTATGAGTCCCGACAAAACCAATGCTGCGTTCAGCGAGACAGTTCTGTATGCCTTACAGATCTTTTGAGCCATACTGCGCTGGATTGTGTTCAGTTGCTTTTGAACCCCTATCTTTTCTGCCGCTGGAGCCCAAGAATTGGCCGCGTACAGGATGACTGGCTCCACCACGGCCGTATACATGGTCTTGATTATCTCCGGGTTTAGTCCCCACTTTAGTTTCGCTGCCCTTGTCAGCTGGTTAACTATGTTGGCTGCCTTGCGGCAGACATTCCCAATGTGAGCATTGAATGTCAGTTTTTTGTCGACCGTCAAGCCTAATATCTTGATTTGGTCGACAAACTGAATTACAGTTCCACTCATGTGCAAGACTGGGTTTTCATACTTAAGCTTTCTCGTCACGACCATTGCGTGCGTTTTGTGTGCTGCAAACCTAAGTTTGTTCTTACTTCCCCACTCTTGCACATGAGCAAGAACTGCGTTTATTTTTGCTCGCATAGTTTCAGGATCATGTCCGGAGAAAATCAAGACCACGTCATCCGCGAAAGCCTGGGTGTACACATCGTATTCCCTAAGGTCATCCAGCAGTGGGTCCAGCAGCAGATTCCAGAATGTTGGCCCTGCAACCGAGCCTTGCACACATCCCTTATCCGTCTCTTTCCTGCATTTTGCTCCGGCGTAGACCAGTTGGACTGCTCTCTCGGAAAGATAACTGTCGACCAATTTCTTCAGATTTACGGGGCATCCTTTCCTACCAAGTTGGGCTCTGATGGCAGGCCACCACGCGTTATCAAAAGCGCCCTCTATGTCTAAGGATATAACCACGCTAGCTTTTTTCTTTTCCATG